>PVKV010003146.1:0-150465 GCA_004027835.1 Alouatta palliata
CACGAATGTTCATTGCAGCACAGTTTACAATAGCAAAGACCTGGAACCAACCCAAATGCCCATCGATGATAGACTGGACAGGGAAAATGTGGCACATACACACCATGGAATATTATGCAGCCATCAAAAACGATGAGTTTGCATCCTTTGTAGGGACATGGATGAACCTGGAAACCATCATTCTCAGCAAACTGACACAAGAACAGAAAATCAAACACCGCATATTCTCACTCATAGACGGGTGTTGAACAATGAGAGTACATGGACACAGGGAGGGGAGCATCTCACACTGGGGCCTGTCGAGGGGGAAAAAGGGGAGGGACAGCGGGGGGTGGGGAGTTGGGGAGGGATAGCATAGGGAGAAATACCAGATACAGATGATGGGGAGGAAGGCAGCAAATCACACTGCCATGTGTGTACCTATGTAACAATCTTGCATGTTTTTCACATGTACCCCCAAACCTAAAATGCAGTAAAAAGTATATATATTATAAAAAAAAAAAGAAATAGAAACAAGTAAATATGACTTCTTAAAATTGAGAACTTAGATCTCTGACTTAGGAGGAGACTTAGTCAAATATCACCCAACCCTAAGAATGCAAATCGCAGAATCACCAGATTACTTCTCTCTTTTGGTTTGCACAGAAGCTTTTTTTTTTTTTTTTTTTTTTTTTTTTTTTTTTTTTTTTTTTTTTTTTTTTTTTTGGTGACTTTTCAGTTGAAGTGGACCCAGCAATGAGTCTGTCCTCTGAGTTGGGGTCCTGGGACCTCCCAGTCACTGCAGCCCCTCTGCACGAGCGCTTGCTCTTACAATTTATGAGATGCATCTTGCAACTGCTCCCTCGGAATGATTTAGGTGGCCTTGGCTTGATCCCTTCCAAATGTGGGCACCAGCAGGCTGCCATGTGCAAAAGCATTTTCTTATTTGCACATCAAGTCAAGACGCAGAACCAAATCTCCAAAACCTAAATGAGGTGGCCCATTCACTTCTGGCCCCACTTTCCCTCCAAATTCACCCCAAAGGCCGGGTGAGAGCTCAGCCTCAGCAGGCCCTGCTTGCTGGATTCAGGACCATAAATCAGGGGGCTCACGTTGATGGGTGAGGAGGCCGGAAGACATCCGTCTGCCATCGGGAAGAAGGAGGTGCTGGCGGCCACTGGGCTGACTACAAATTCATAAGCTCCTGGGAGTGTAAAGTTTGGGATAAAAGGAAAAGGTGAACATGAAAGATGCTGGAGCTACATGTTCCAGGGCATATCTTCATCCCATTGTGAATTGATCTGTGGCCCTGGATTGCATCAAGTACATAGTACCTCAAAGTCAGCGAGGAAAGACAGGCTGACATCCAGGACCCACCAACAATTAGGTGGCTTGGAGGGAGAAGCCAGCCCTGCCTCAGGTTGGAGCTTTGAGGGTATGCACATTTGCACAGATGAACTCAGAGAAGGCTCTTGCCTAGAAATTGAATCCAGTTTCTTTTCCCTGTATTTGTTTTGCAATCCACCCTTGGAAGGGAAAGTTGATGGAGGATAGCAATAAATCTCCAAGGCACATCGCTTCAATTAAGAGATAGAGAAGCCCAGAGGGGCCCAAGAGCTCCAAGGGGAGCCAACCGCAGATTAATGGATGCTGAAGAATGCTGCCTTCCAAGACGGGAACTGGCTGATTTATGTCTGTTCACATATTCCAAAGCCTTTAACTCATGGGCCTTCCTTAATCACAGCACGATTACATGACCACTTTCATTTAGGGGGCTGGGGGGTGAAAGGGTCTGTTTATTTGATTGAGCTTTAATAACCTAGCTCTTTATTACAATGCTCTTGGTGAAAGCATTTTTGTAAACTGAGAACAGTTTCCATTTAGTGCCCTGGGTTGCTCCTGTCTCTAGACCCACATACCTCCACCTTGGCTGTTCTTAATATGCAAAACCTTTGAAACTGTCCAGGCTCCGTTCACTTCAAATCCCACGGGTATTTTACTCGGGGTGGTTTCAGCAAAATTAGCCTGGCCATTTAGTTTATGGAAGGGAGAAGGAGGGAAATCAATGCATTTCCTATGATAAGCCAACATCATTCATTATTTTTTTTTCACACATTTGTTTCACTCAGAGGACATTTATTTAGTACCTACTATGTGGGCATTTAACCTACTATGTGAGATTCATAAATAAAGATGTTTCCCGTTTCTCATGAGCTCACAGTCTAGCTGGGGAGACAGACAAGAAAATCAATAATCACTAAGAGCAAGAGGTCTAGAGAAAGGCAACCGGGAATGGCTCGAAGTGCTCCGGGACGAGAAGACCCTAGAGCTGAATCTTAAAGGACAAGCAGAAGCTGACGGAGTGGATGGGGTGAGGCAGCTTAAGCAGGCAGGGACTTGGTTTACCGAGGAATTGCAGGTCGCTTGGGCTGGATGGAGCATGGGTGGTGGAAACGGAGTTGCTGAGGTGGACAAAGGGTTGTACTTGACCTGTGTGACCTACATGGGATGCCCTGCTCAGAACTTCCTTCAAGAAAGCCTTCCCTGCCCCACTTTAGGGTCCGCCTGAGCTTTTGAACCAAGGTCACACTGATTTCAGGGTTGCCCCGGCCAACCCCTGAGCAATAGGGAGGCACGAAGTCCCAGCTGGGAAAAAAGTGCCACCACTGCAGTATCCCCTATGGGCAGTCTTTGCTCTGGAGCCCCCACTTTGGGTTTCCCTAGAGCCCCTGGCATGGGGATGGGCCAGTGCGGGAGAGTTCCAACAAAGTGACTGATGTCTTCTGGCTGATGACAAAGCAAAACATGAAAAGCCTAGGCTGGGACTGTGGCACAGGCTTGTAGTCATGGCTACTTGAGAGGCTGAGGTGGGAGGATCACTTGAGCCCAGGAGGTTGAGGCAATAGTGAGCCATGGTCATGCCACTGCACTCCAGCCTGGGTGACAGAGTGTAAATATTCATTTTTCTATACCCCCTTTCCTCTTCTCGCAGACATCCGACATATGCCTTTCTTTCCTTTAACAGCTCAGACTGGGGCTGCCAGCATGATGCCGCTGAACAAGCCATTTGTACAGCATTGACTGTCGTTTGAATCCAATAACCCATCAACTTACTCAGTTAACCAATCTGACTTTTTAATTGTTCATTGCTGAACTGAGTGGTTCTACTGAATTTACTGTGCTCTGCTATTTTATAGCCCTAAAGTTACATGAGTGTGGTAAAGCCATTTCCACCAGTAAACTACAAATAATATGCCATTTACAATATAGGGACAATGAATTATTTTATTTCAAAGTCCCCAGATAATGAAGTGAATTTCTAACTCTAAAAACTAGTAAATAAAAGGAAAGTGTTAGGTTATATGTCAGCATTATGAAAGAGGCTTGACTTTGAGGGAAAACTCTTCATTCTGAAAAAATGTGATCTCTAGCTGATAGATGTCAAATGAATTATCAGATTAGAAAACCACCATTTTGTGCCCGGGCATGGTGGCTCACACCTATAATCCCAGCACTTTGGAGGCCAAGGCAGGTGGATCACAAGGTCAGGAGTTCAAGACCAACCTGGCCAACATGGTGAAACTCCATCTCTACTAAAAAGACAAAAAATTAGCTGAGCATGGTGGTGCACACCTGTAGTTCCAGCTACTTGTGAGACTGAGGCAGGGGAATTGCTTCAACCTGGGAGGCAGAGGTTACAGTGAGCTAAGATTGTGCCACTGCACTCCAGCCTGGCAACAGAGCAAGACTCTGACTCAAAACAAAAAAAAAAAAGAGAGAGAGAGAGAGTAAAAAAAATTACCACTTTGTGACCTTGAATGAATTAACTGATTCAGTCCAGGATCATCAATGGATGACACAAGTATTCAGGAAAGAGTTGACAGGGAACCTAGTAACCAGCAGAACCAAGTTCCTGTCCCACAAATCATCTGCTGCTCATGAGGTTGGGAAGATGGCTTTATAACAGAGAGATAGAGCTGTGGGCAGTCTCCCAACCCAAGCATCAATCTTGGAGTCACTGAGCATGGGTAGCCTGGCACTGATGTGATGCAACACAAAATGTACAACTTCAGCAGTGAAGGCTTCTTGGCAAAACGTGTTTAACCTGAACTTAATCTGTGAACCCAAAAGTATCTGAGACAGATCTCAATCCATTTAGAAAGTTTATTTTGTCAAGGTTAAGGACGCACCTGTGGCACAGCTTCAGGAGGTCCTGATGACACTGTGCCCAAGGTGGTCAGGGTACAGCTTACTTTTATACTTTTTAGGGAGACATGAGGCCTCTATCAATACCTGTAAGATGTACATTGGTTTGAGCTGGAAAGGTGGGACAACTCCAGGGGTGGCTTTCAGGTTATAGGTAGACTTAAAAATTTTCTCATTGGCAATTGGATGAAAGAGTTATTATCTAAAGACCTGGAATCAGTAGAAAGGAATGTCTGGCTTATGATGATGGGATTGTGGAGAGCAAAGTTTTGTCATGCAGATAAAGTCTACAGGAAGCAGGCTTCAGAGAAAATCAGTTGTAAATGTTTCTTATCAGACTTAAGGTCTGTGTTGATGCTAATGCTGGTCAGCTTTTCCTGAATTCCAAAACGGTGGAGGGTATGATGAGTCATGTCCGACTCCCTCTTCCCCTCATGACCTGAAACTAGTTTTTCAGGTTAACTTTGGAATGCCCTTGGCTGAGAGGAGGGCTCCATTCAGATGGTTGAGAAGGACTTAAATTTTTATTTTTCATTTACAAATCAATCTTAACATCTAACTTCCAATGTACAGGGAGGAACAAGGATGGTAAACAAAATGCATGGCTATAAATGAATATATTCTTATTTTTTAAAAGATGCTTACTGGCTGGGCGTGGTGGTTCACGCCTGTAATCTCAGCACTTTGGGAGGCCAAGGTGGGTGGATCACGAGGTCAGGAGATCGAGACCATCCTGGCCAACATGGTGAAATCCCATCTCTATTAAAAATACAAAAAAATTAGCTGAGCATGGTGGTGCATGCCTGTAGTCCCAGCTACTTGGGAGGCTGAGGCAGGAGAATTGCTTGAACCCAGGAGGTGGAGACTGCAGTGGGCTGAGGTAGTGCCATTGCACTCCAGCCTGGGCAACAGAGCAAGTCTCTGTCTCAAAAAAAAAAAAAAAAAAAAGATATACTAAAAAAAAAGCTGCTTACTAACATATATAAATAAATTAAAACAAAAAATAGATTGGGACAAATACAGCAAAATATGAACAATTGTTAAATCTGGTTGGTGAGTACATGAGTGTTTCTCATGCTATATGTTCTTGTCTCCTGTATGTTTAATTTTTTTTACAATATAAAATAAAAAACAGGAGCATGCTGTAAGAAGAATATTTTAAAATGAAAACTTCTAGAGAATACATCTCCTTTTTACCAAACATTCTAATGACACTGTGTAGAAAGCTGAATATTCTTGGAGGTTATGTGATATTACTGGCTTAGATGAGAAACAACTGAAGTTGGAAAAAGAAGCCAGTTAGAGCACAGAAATGCACAGCACATTCGTCCCAACACCCTGCTGCAGTGCATTAGTAAAAGTAGTTATGCCATGCGTGGTTCACAGAATGTAAGGGTACAATTAAGGTGTTTTTAAAGCCTCCTCCTACCTCTCTTGTAATGTAGAGCTCATACAATGTCATATGGAGGTTTGCTAGCTGTTACTTCTTTTCTTTCTTTCTGTTTTTTGTTTGTTTGTTTTTTGAGATGGAGTCTTGCTTTATCACCCAGGCTAGAGTGCAGTGGCATGATCTTGGCTCACTGCAACCTCCACCTTCTGGTTCAAGCAATTCCCTGCCTCAGCCTCCTGAGTAGCTGGGATTACTGGTGCCCACCATCATACCTGGCTAATCTTTGTATTATAGTGGAGACAGGATTTCCCCATGTTGGCCAGGCTGGTCTCGAACTCCTGACTTTGTGATCCGCCTGCCTCGACCTCCCAAAGTGCTGGGATTACAGATGTGAGACATTACACCTGGCCTGTTAGCTGTTATTTCTATTCTTTGTCCACAGCATGGTCAATGGTGTTCAGAGTGACATGCAAAAATCCCAAGAAAATGTGCCCTTCAATGCTTAGAAACACTCTTACCCTCACATCTAAGGTTGCAAATGCCAGGTTTCAGAGCAGTTCTTAGAGTTGGAAGGTTTCCAGTGGGATGAAGGGGGTGGTGCATGTGAAGGAGTGAACTTCAAACCCACCCATAAACTGAAAAGATGGACGCTCTTGGAACGTAGTGCCTTTTGGAACTAAGAACATACCTCCAGGTGCCCGGATTGATGGAGACAAGCCCTGCCAAATACCATTCTCTCGGCTGGAAATTCCAGGATAGTGCTGGTACCAGTGAGTGACATTTTCTTGGAATGTCACCAGTAGTTATAAAGTACTCCCGCAACTCCTACGTTTCTAAGGTATGAAAGGTGAAGGTCGGCATATAGAAAATTTAAATTATCACTAAAAACACGGCAATGGATTTAGCTGAGAAGAATCCACAAAGGATAGAGTCCAACTGAGTCATCGCAAGCCCGTTTCTTAAGGACTCCCTCCTCACTCCGTGAAGTAAAATCTAGCAATGGAATTGCCAACTCCAGTCTCACTGAAACACAACAGGCTTTATTTTACAAGTGTGCTCTTTACGATTCTGTAATCTGTAGTGTACAGGGGAACCTTTTGCAATTCTGGTGCCGATGCTCTCTGGGCTTGTTATACCAGGCTTTTACTGCCTGTAGTTTGTTTTGTTTTGTTTAGGGGTCGCTATGTAATTCCAGCCCTGGCGTAACCTGAATCTATGCAGGGGGCTAGAGTGGGTTATGTGTGTGTGAACTGCATGTGCTCCCCAAACATCAGGAAGACCCCAAGGGTGTGTGTACCATACAGCCTGCCGTCACGAGAGTAATATGGCTCTTTGCGCCTGGTGCCCTGGGTGACCTGCCCTCTGTAGAGTCCAGGAGTGGGGCTGTTTCTCTGGCCACTAACCTCTCTACCTCCACCCGGGTCTACATGCTGACCCACGGCTGAAGAGCAAAACTTGGTCTTTGTGGCACCACACTTAGCCAGCTGACATGAGAGATTTATCACCATCCCTTAACCCATTACACAGTAATAAATGGAAGTTGGCATCATTTCTTATCAGTCTAAGAATGTTTAAGCCTGACTAAATTCCTTTTTCTATAACCAGAGGGTGTAGAAAATCACATTTGTTTTTTAAACAGATGCTTTGGAAGACCCTGGTCAAAACTGTGGGCTCTGGGGTCTGAAACTCTGATTTAAACCTTGACTCTACCACTTACTAACTTTAGGACCTGACATATGACTTAAACTAAGCCTTAGTTTTCTTGTTTGTAAAATAGGCCTGTTGATGAGATGATGCAGGCAAATTGCTTAGCTCAGTTCCTAGTATATAGTAGATGTCTCCTAAATAATAGTTACTAGTATTTCCGATCTTGCTCTACCCTGCTCCCTACCAAAACTGAAATGTGATTTACCAAATAACAATTGCAGGGTTATTTCAAAACAGTGTCTCCTATGTACATTTAGGAAATACACTGTAAGAACTGGAGGGGGAAATTATAATACTAGGTATTAAGACTGCAGTTACTGCAGCTCAAAAAATATATAGAAAAGGGTGTAAATTGTAAGTAGTTACAAAGTTCTGGTGCCCATTTAAGTCTGGGTATTTTGTAGAAGCTTAACCAGGTGGTTTTGAAATTTTGCAATTGATATGAAATATTTGTTTTATTAACTTTCTTCTCTATAAATCATCCTCATCAAAAGTATCATCACCACTACCACCATAGCTATAAAACCTTTAGAAGCAAAGACATATTAATACATGGTTAAAACTGTAACACTTCAGTTTCTTACTTACTATCTAATTAGTCTTAAATTATTTATTTTATATCAAAAAACTCCATGAATCTACAAAAGTATCACTAGAATTATGTGAATTTAGCAAGGTTATAATATATAAAGTCACTATACAAAACTCGGTTACATTTCTACATACCAGTAACAAACACTTAGAAGTGAAATTTCAAAAATCAGTACCATTTAGGCATTAAAACTTCAAATACCTAGCAATAAATCTAATAAAATATGTATAAGATATCTACATAAAAACTATAAAACATTTCTGAGGAAAATGGAAGAGGCCTAAATAAATAAAGGATATACCATGTTCATTGATTGGAAGACTCAGTATTGTTAAGATGTTTTAAACTTATGTATTGGTTATATACAATATATATAAAAATTTCAGTAGGTTTTTTTGAAGGAATAAATGAACTGATTCTAAACTTTATATGGTAACACAAAGAATCTAGAATATCTGAAATTATTTTGAAAAAAACACACATTTAGAAGACTTAAATAATATGAGTTCACATATATAAAACTACAGTAGTCAGGAAAGTAGGGTACTGCCATAAAGACAGACATATAAATCAACTGAATGAACTGAAGAGTTGCACAATAGACCAGCAAATACAGTCAATTGATATTCCACAAAGATGTCAAAGTAATTCAATGGAGAAAGGAAGGTTTTTGTAATAAATTTTGCTAGAACTAGATATGCTTTATTCATACAATGGAATACTATACAGAAGTAAAAAAAAGTATAAACTGCAGATTCATCCAACAACATAGATGAATCTCAAATACAATACATGAAGCAAAAGAAGCCAAACTCCAAGGCAAGTATAGTTCAATCAATTCATAGAAAATTCAAATGAGATAATACTAGTCTATGTGCATAAATATCGGCATAAATCAGAAAGTGATGGGAGAGAGGGGATTGACTATCAAGTGCTCAAGGGAACTTTCTGGTGAGTTCAGAAACGTTTTATATCTCGTTTTGAGTGGTGGTTGCCAAAGTACATACAATTCTCAACAATTGTTGAACTGAACCCCTGGTAGCTGTATATTTTATTTATGTTAATTATATTGAAAATATTTTTTAATAAGAAATAACTCTTTAGAGGAGGAAATGTGGTAGAAAATTTCCTACCACAGAGAAACCATCTTTTCCATTTAACCTACACGACAAAGCTTTGGTTGAATTATTTTACATCCCTGTTACATTTCTCTAGGATCCAGGCCATGAAAGTCCTTAGAGCCATCAAACCAGTTTCCAATGCTTCCTTCGCCTCCATCCCACCCTGCCCCTGCATCTTTAGATACTGGAAGAGATGATTTTAAGAAACAAAACTGCATTTAGCAATAAAAATCAAACTGAAAAACAGACACCCCTGTCTCTCCCTAAGAATAACAGTGGTTAGAGCCACCTCACTGCATTATCGTCTTAAAGAAATCTCCTCTCTTCTCTTTTTATAAGATTGAAGTTTCTATTTTTGCAAATGAATTCAGATTACCGATGGCAGCCATGCTGTTTTCTGTCTCACCTGCCATCACACAGCATGCAGGACCCTTTGGTTTACTCCTGGTTTCTCCCTGGTTCTGTTGGCTCTAACGTACCCTGATGCTTAGTGGTGCCAAACTGTGATAATCAGCAAATGATAACCAACAGCATGAATTGAGCCTTTACTACACTCCAGGTTCTATCCTATACCATTTATTTATATTCGCTGATTTGTATCTCCATGACTATCCTATAAGGTAGGACCATCATTGTCCCCATTTTACAGATGAGCAAACTGAGGCACAGGAGGGTTAAGTAACTTCCATCGAGTATGTGGCAGGGTTAGGGTTTGACTCTAGATGGTTTGTCTCAGAATCCACACCTTTGTCACAGTGTTATGCAACTTCTAATGCTTTATATCACAATGTCACAATGTCATGCAACCTCTAATGCTTTATATCACAATGTCACAATGTCATGCAACCTCTAATGCTTTATATCACAATGTCAGAATGTCATGCAACCTCTAATGCTTTAGCCAAAGGGAACAAATAGAACGACAAGCAAGTGCCGCTGCTGTGCACTGTGTCTGATAATGAAGACAGTCGTGGCAACAGGTACAGTGCTTGCACCGAAACAGAGACAATGTTTCTCAGCATAGGTAGACACTCACAAATGTAGTTCTGATTTCATAGAAGCTTATGGTGTTGAATTTTACTACATTGCAGCTGTTGATGTCATTCCTCTGGATTTATACCTGGTTTCACTGAACTACCTAGAGGAAGAAGCCTTCTTGCTTTTGGGGTATAAACAAGAGCAACACCTGCCTTCCAGGGAGATGCGCTCATATCATCTACGAACAACCTCTTGAGAGTTTGTTAACGGAGAATGTAATGACATTTCTGCAGTGACCCCCGGAGAGGCTAGCACAGTCCAGAAATGCATTGGATTGTATCTTTTCTTTGGAAATCGATCTTGCTATTAATCTACATGAAGGCAAAGTGTGTGTGACCCAAAATTATCCCATTTCCACGTACTCAGTGATTTAAAAAAGCCAATCATCCCCTCTTACCAAAGTGAGGTAAGAACAGAAGTACGTGCTGCTGACATTCTCTCAAGCCCAGATATATAAATCTGCCTAAATTCTAGGCAGTCAGAGTTACTTAATAACACAAGCTGGTGAATTAATCATTGACATCCAATCTACTCATTACAACACACAGAACTTTCTCTCTTTCCTTCCATCTTTCTTTTTTTCCTTGCCCATCCTTCACCTATCTCACCTGGCTGCTCTAATCATTTTAACCTTCCATGGTTAGCAGAAACTCAAGCCTTGAAATAAAACTAAGCAGAGTTGTAATTTACGAGCTGTGAGTGCCACTCACCATGCTGCCATGTCCCCAGCCAAATCCAGCGCTGTATCTGGAGATTCTTCTGGAGCTCCTCTTGAACATCTTACTCCCTCTCTTGGCAGGTGCCTGGCTCGAACTTCTGCCTGGCTGGGCTGCATGCCTCTCTCAGCTTTTCCCAGCTCGCCCCCCTGGCTTTAGCTGGGCCTCAGGGTGCTCGTCCTCCCTGGACTGTCAGCGGGTGCCCAGCCCACGCAGGCATCGGATATCTCTCAGGCCTTCCCCGGATCCTAGGCCTGTGGCACACCTAGTTTCAGCTATCAACACTGCCCTCTCAGTACGTGCCATTCCTACTCTGTCCACTCTGAAAAGGGACCAGTGTTCTCTCAGGCTCAGCTCACAGAGTCCCTATTCTCTCAATAAAAGGCCAATCAAATACTAAGATGGTTTCGCTGACGTCTCGCCCGGCTCGAATGACCGGTTTTCTTAGGCCTCATTGTTGCTGGCGACTGCTGGTTCCTCTTGGTGTTCAAATTCAGAAGAAAGTCCAGCCTGAGAGTGGCATTAGGAAACAGGAAGATCTGTGGTGGAAAAGCAAGGGTGTGAAGAGGGGACCATGGAAGAGACACGCATGGCAGGAGGGCCAGCGTGGAGGCCCCAGATGGACAGAAGAGAACGGGGTAGTGGTGGACGATGGGTGAATCCACACAGTTGGCCGATAGCGATGTACACAGATGGTGGGTGTGGGGGCTCACATCAGTAATCCCCATACTTTGGGAGGCTGAGGCGGGCGGATCATTTGAGGTCAAGAATTCAAGACCAACCTGGCCAACATGACAAAACCCCATCCCTACTGAAAATACAAAAAATTAGTTGAGCATGGTGGTGCATGCTTGTAATCCAAGCTATTTGTGAGGCTGAGGGTGAAGAATTGCTTGAGCCTGGGAGATGGAGGTTGTAGTGAGCTGAGATGGTACGACTGTACTCCAGCCTGGGCAACAGAGTGAGACTCTGTCCCCCTGTAAAAAAAAAATAGGGAGATATACACAGGAAATGACTCCTTAAGCAAAGGGGAAGTCCAAGGAAAGACAAGAAGATTCTTTAAAAAAAGAGTGAGACAGTGGAACTCGAAGAGGAGGACTGAAGCTGTTTTGTTGCCTAGGAAAGGTGAAGGAAAAAGAAATGTCTTCCCTCTGTGTATTTTCTGCCCCTATAACTTTCCTAAGCATATCCACCTCCATTTCCGCACATGGGACTGGGGAATGGACAGGTTAGCTGTCTTGCTCACTGTGGGAGCCCACATGATTTGAGAGCTGGACCTAAAGCAGCCTGTACTCATCCTTGTTCATTGTTCTTCCCTGCCAGAGTCTATCCTCAGATTCAAGTTTAATCAACAGTATCACATACACTGGGGCCTCTGGTGTGTCAGCCTCTGTCCTGAGTACCAGGGCAACTCAGTGTGGTGAACCAGGAGGCAGACCAGTGTCGGAGATGGGTGGACTGGGGTTATTTGTTGCTGTTGTTGTTATTGAGCCAGGATTTGAGTCTCGGCTCTGCTGCTTACTACTTGTGCGGTCTTGGATGAGCACCACATGCTTTCTGAGTTTTTGTTTTGATCATTAAATAGCGGTTGGGAATACTTGCAGAATCAAATAGTAGAAGAAGTGTTAAATGCCTAGCACAGCACTCTTCACGAGTGATTATAAATGGCCCCCATGCCCCCTGCTTCCTGCGTCCGTGCCCTTGCAATGTGACATGGCAGATCTCCCATCAGAAGGCAGGGCTAATGCTCCATCCTTTGATCTGCGCTTGGCCATATGACTGACTTCGGTCAATGAGACAAGCAGAGATCTGAACGGTGCAGGCACTGGGGCTTGCCTTCTCCTGCAGCTAGGGATCCTTTACCCACCATGGAACAAGTCAAAGCTAGCTTCCTGGGGGATGAGAGACCATGTGGAGAGAGGCTCCAACATCCAGGCTTCCACCTGAGGTTCCAGGCATGAGAGAGAGGCCATCCTAGACCACCCAGCTCTAATAGAGCTGGCTTAGACCCGAACTGATCACTTAGCTCACAGAATCATAACATCCAATAGATGTTTATTATTTTAAGCCATTAAGTTTGGAGGTCTTTGGCTTTTGTAGCAAATGTTGACTGTTATAGTAACTAAGAGCTGATCATAATGGCCAACATTTATTGAGACCTTTAACACTAGGCACATGCCAATCTTCTAGGCTCCATCTCCTGGTACCCATAACATGGCTGGTTTTCTTAGGCCTCATTGTTGCTGGCGACTACTGATGCCTCTTGGTGTTCGAATTCAGAAGAAAGCTCAGACTGAGCGTGGCATTAGGAAATAGGAAAATCACTGGAATGAAAGCAAGGGCGTGAAGAGGGGCCATGGAAGAGGCACGCATGGCAGGAGGGCCAGCATGGAGGCCCCAGATGGACAGAAGACAACAGGGTAGTGGTGGACAATGGGTGAATCCACCCAGGTGACCAAGAGAGATATACACAGACGGCGAGTGTGTTGGCTCATGCCTGTAATCCCAGCACTTTGGGAGGCGCCCAGGATAAATCACTTTAAGAATTAAAAAATTCTATTTTTCTTGCACCTGAATTCAGAAAGCATAAAAGGATACTAAAATACACTGAAGTAACCATAAAAATAGGTGTATGGGAAATAAATGCAAGTGTGGGAGATAGCAAATGAAACTAAACATGGTCCAAAAAACAAAAGCAAGCATACATATGTATATGATGGCTGTGGGCAGGTGTATTACTTTGCTAGGACTGTCATAGCAAAGTGCCACCAACTAGGTGGCTTCAACAATAGACACTTGTCATCTCAGGGTTCTGGAGGCTGGAAGTCCAAGACCAAGATATAAGCAGAATTGGCTCTTCTGAGGCCTCTCTCCTTGGCTCATAGACAGCTGGCTTCTTCCTGCATCTTCACATGGCTATTTCTGTGTGTGTGTTTGCACCCTAATCTCCTCTTCTTTCTCTTTTTTTTTTTTTTTTTGAGATGGAGTTTCGCTCTTGTTGGAAGACTGGAGTGTAACAGTGCAATCCCGGCTCACCATAACCTCTGCCTCCTGGGTTCAAGCGATTCTCCTGCCTCAGCCTTTCAAGCATCTGTGATTACAGGCATGTGCCACCATGCCTGGCTAATTTTGTATATATATTTTTTTTAAGTAGAGATGGGGTTTCTCCAGGACTCTTTACTGCAGGAGGATGCAGAGGAATGGGATAGGGCAGAGAGCAAGGCATGCCATCCGCAGAAAGAGAAGGACAGGCACATGTGTAAATTGTCAATCTCAGAAAAGAGGAATAAAGATCAGGAGTGAGAAAAGGAAAGCCGAGAGGTGCTATTTGAATGCACACATTGAATGAATGAAAAAAATCTCATGACAGGATTAGATAGAAAAGTGCAACTTTTCCTTTTTAACCAAAACAGACAAGAGCTAGCAGAGGAAACGTATTGTGCTTGAGAACAGCCTTGGCAGTTTTCCAGCAATACAGTCCCACATTTTGGGGGGAAGCTTAATAAACGGCTTGGATTGCAGTGGTCAGGAAAGGATGGAGAACAGATGTCAAAGGCTGACATTGATTTTCTGAGCAGGAAAAATAAGGTAGAGAGAGAATCAGCCTAGGACTGGGGACAGAGGATTCGAATGCCCAAGGTCAGATGCAATCTGCTGTCTGCCTGGTCTCTGCACAAGGATTGGTTCCACGAGGCAGCGCCCATGCCCACACGTGCACGAGAGGTTTCCACCGATTGTTCACCCAACGTGGACCACCTTGCCTGGGACCCTCTTTGACCCAAGCTCTATCTGCAGCAAACCAGCTGTCAGGAAGGGGCCTCGAATCTCCAAGAACAGAAACTTCTTTGGATGATGCATTCTGTTACCTTGAAGATGAAACTTAGCAATGACACGGCAAGACCTGCACTCAGGTCTCCTGTCCCCAGCCCTCCACAATTCTAAGAGTGATGCCAGAGCACCTGTCCAAGGCCTTGAATGAGCTGTTGGCTACACAGAAGCATCTGGAAGGATACAAGAGCACCCTGCAATGACTATCATAAAAACTGGCCCCATTCACCTACAGCGCTTTCCTAGCCCTTCTGTAGTGTGTGGTTAAACTGAGTCTCATCCAGTTTTTCCTTCCTGCTAAAGACTAAGCCTGGGAAGAGGGGGCGGGTAGAAGGGTGCTGGACTTGAGTGGGGGAGTGGAAGAAACCCCCAAATGCAGACAGAGTGCCCTCCAGGGCCCTGAATAACCTTTGGGGGCCTGCCTGATGACTCTTCACAGTAACCACGTGGATTCTGGTAGTTTCACTGAAAAATCAGGGATGCAGGTGAAGGGCCAGGAGGCTCAGAGCCTCAGCAGAGAGTGAACCATAAGACATGCCATCTCTGCCATCACCCACACAATCCAGTGACAGCTCCCATGCCACCTGAGTGTGGCCCTCCTCCATCATGTCTCCCCCAAAGAAAATCTCCCTCTTCCTTCCTAAAGGGCTCCATATGGGTGGCCAACTGCTGGACCATCCTGAAGGTTCTAGGGAAGAAGCCTTTCTTGCCTTTCCAGCTCCTGGAGTTTGTTGGCAATCCTTGCTGTTTCTTGGCTCATGGCAACGTAATCCCAGTTTCTGCCTTTATCATCACATGGTATCCTCCATGTCTGTGTCTCTGTCCAAATCTTCCTCTCGTTATAAGGATACATTCATACTGGATTCAGGGCCCACTCTAACCCAGTATGACATCATCTTCACTTGACTATATCCATAAATACCCTATTTCCAAACCAAGCCACATTCTGAGGTCCCAGGTGGGCATGAATTTTGAGGTGGGGGGATGCAATTCAGCCAAGCATCATCACTTAAGGTTAAAGTGGGGCAGAACTTTTGACTTCATTGGAATAACCAACTTTAATTGCAATATCCCTGTTTTGTTCCTCCAGAAGCACTGTGAAATGAGCATCAATCCCTTTTCCATTCCATAAACTTGGTCTAATACAGAAAAGCTCAGCTTTCAAATAGAGGAGTTTTCCCGAGTTGCTGCAGGTAAGGGCACCTGTTCGCAGTGCAGTGTCTGTTGGGTGGGCCAGGTTGGGGGTGGCTGTGGGAAGAAGGAAACCTACAAGATCATATCCATGGGAGGGAGCTCATTAGCATAACTCCTGGCTTGGTGTGCCCATCATGCACTCCCAGCATCTTGATTGGTAGGTTTGAAAGGAGACCTGGGTCATAGGCAGTAAGAGGTTCCTGCATTTCCATTTACTCTCAGGAGTGACAGGCACTTCCAGCCTTAGGCTCCTCCAAGGATGGGCTCATCTCTGTTGGGTGGAGTAGGGGTCTATCCAGTTCCACCATACCCATCTCCACCCCACCAGCCCCTGCCAAAATTGGATTTCTGTATTAGGGAGCTTATTTGCCGAAAGATATAAGCCACATTCTCCAACCTAGACTGTCAGTTATAAAGGTGGTCTCTGGACTGGAATAAAGGTGGTCTTTGAGCCGCGTGCAATGGTTCACACCTGTAATCCCAGCATTTTGGGAGGTCGAGGCAGGTGGATCACCTGAGGTCAGAAGTTCAAGACCAGCCTGGCCAACATAGTGAAACCCCATCTCTACTAAAAATACAAAAATTTGCCTGGTGTGTTGGTGGGCACCTGTATTCCCATCTACTCAGGAGGCTGAGGCAGGAGAATTGCTTGAACCCGGGAGGTGGAGGTTGCAGTGAGCCAAGATCCTGCCACTACACTCCAGCCTGGGTGACAGAACCAGACTCCATCACACACACACACACACACACACACACACACACACACACATACACACAAAGATGGTCCTTGGGACTCCGTTGGCCGCATGCCTTTATTTCAGCTTTCATTTGGTGGGTGGATTGTGCACAATCACAATAAGGGAGTCTTATTCCCTTAATCCACCAAAAAATATACCTGAAGCTTAAAGGGGAGTGTGCCCAACCCAAGGCAAGCTTGAACTTTCCATAAAAGGCCAGTAAGGAAATTGATTTCACCTCCAGGATTATTGCCCTGTGACAGCTGGTATGCATTCAGAAGAAGACAACAAAAGGAAAGGCCACGCTGTGGAAAGGCGTTTAAGTGGAAAGCTTCCATACACCAAAGTCTCAAAGGAGAGGAAGTTGCTGGCCACCCCCTTGGTTACAGTTCATAGTCATAAAGCCTGTTTCTATACAATGGACTTCCACGATTATCTATTTGCAAAAATGAACAAACAGAGCCAGCATACTCTGTGCCTGTAGAAAGACCTGGATCAATACAAGTAACAGAAGAATGAAGAAAAGAGGGGGAAAAAAAGATTTTATCAAGCCTATTTACTTTAAGGGTACCTTAAAGACCTGCACAAACACACCTGCTACTTCAGTGCCAGGGAGAACAGAGCAAACATGGCTCTCCTTTAAAAGAAACTGGAGAAAAAGACTTTGCAGCCACAAAGACAGTTACCCCAGGAGGCACTAGCATCTCAGCAAGTGAAAGTACAGAAGCCTCATCTTCAGATCAAAGTTATTTAAAAGGAGCCCAGGATAACACTTCTGAATTAACCCTACATCACACACTGGGGACAGCAACATGTTGAGGAATATTTAACTGCAAACTGGATCGTTAGAAAAGACAAAAAAACCCTGTTCCTAGCATCTGCCCATTTCTGTGGTGTAAAGACTTCTACAGTAGCTGATTTCAAGCTGCCAGTGCTGGGAGGGATGTGAAACGCCACATCAGTGTATACTATGTCCACCCTCCAGATATAATAGGTGCAAGCAACTTCTAGGGCATAGGGACTAGTAAAATGTGCCAACACAATCAGGAAGTGAAAAATGCTAAAGCAACTAGAAAGTTGAATGCACTAAAACAACTAAGAAGTGATAAATTTTGAATATTGATTACTTTTGTGGTAATTTAATTAATTTAATTGTAAGCCTATGATTTTAAATGTTTAAATAGTGATTCCTTTAGCAACCAGCTCACAAAATTCCTGCAAATTTTATAACCGGCTCAAGCTGGGGCAAGACTCCAGCATACCATGATCTGGGGAGCGTAAGTAACAAAGAGCTTCCTTTTCCTACCTCAATTGCGGGAGGCCCATTGGGACAGAATCCCCCAGAGGTGACCACACCTGCATATTTTCTTTTATTTATTTATTTTTTCGAGACGGAGTTTCGCTCTTGTTGCCCAGGCTGGAGTACAGTGGTGCAATCTCAGCTCACTGCAACCCCTACCTCCTGGGTTCAAGCAATTCTCCTGCCTTGGCCTCTTGGGATTACAGGTGTGCCACCATGCCTGGCTAATTTTTTTGTATTTTTAGTAGAGATGGGGTTTCACTATGTTGGTCAGGCTGGTCTGAAACTCCTGACTTCAGGCGATCCACCTGCCTCTATCCTCCCAAAGTGCTGGGATTACAGGCATGAGCCACCACCATGCCTGGCCATCATGCATGTTTTTTAAAGCTCTCCAGTGCCATTCTAATGGATATCCTGGGTGAGAACCCCATGTTACAGAAAGAAAAGCTGAGGTTCCAAAGTTTAAATGTCTTCTCTGTTGGTTAACAGATGACTGAGCTGGGGAGTGACCGTCAGGTTCTTTATCTTCCCCTAGCCTTTCCCCTACCCCAACTATGGGCAACTTTGGCTCTGTTGTTGAAATGTTGCACCTTCTTAGCACCTTATTTGAAATATTGCCCCTCTATTAGCAGCATAGACCATATAGCCAAGCCTCATTACTTTTTTTAAAAAAAGAGATTGGGAGGGTGGTCTCACTGTGTGGCTCAGGCTGGTCTCGAACTCCTGCCCTCCAGCCATCCTCCTGCCTCAGCCTCCCTAATAACTGGGACTATAAGTGCATTGCATTCAGCTTTCTTTTGCATTACTTTAACAAGAACCTTGTTAAAGTTTACCTTAATATCGTTTATTTTTTAAAAGGGTTTAACAAGGAAATTCATAGGTAAGCCACACTAGAAAGGCAATATCAATGTCCTCAAGAAACTTTAGAGACCAGCTTTCTCTCTGTTTTTATATAAACCATGTATATATTAATAACAAACAATTCTGATCTGTATACTAAGAGAGAGTCGACTGAACCGGCAATGTTTAGTTAGTGGTTATTTTAAGTTATTCTTACTTAAAAATAAAATTATTCTAGCCAGTGGCAGTGGCATGTTCCTGTAGTCCCAGCTATTCAGGAGGCTAAGGCAGGAGGATTTCTTGAGCCCAGGAGTTTGAGTCCAGCCTGGACAACACAGTGAGACTCTGTTTCCATTTTTCAGAAAAGTTATTCTGGGTAGCAAGATTATGATGATTTACTCTTCTGTATTTCTTTTCTTTTTTCTTTCTTTCTTTTCTTTTCTTTTCTTTTTTTTTTTTTTTTTGAGACAGTTTCACTCTGTTGCCCAGGCTGGAGTGCAATGGCGCAGTCTCGCCTCACTGCAACCTGTTCCTCCTGGGTTCAAGCAATTCTCCTGCCTCAGCCTCCCGAGTAGCTGGGACTACAGGTGCCCACTACCACACCTGGCTAATATTTGTATTTTTAGTAGAGATGGGGTTTCCCCATGTTGGCCAGGCTGGTCTTGAACTCCTGACCTTGTGATCCACGAGCTTCGGCTTCCCAAAGTGCTGGGATTACAGGCATGAGCCACTACACCAGGCCCATTCTTTCATATTTCCTCTAAATCTTCTTCAGCAAGCATAATGCTGTAGCACTGTTCCATATATTTTTAATGTTTATATAATCAGAAAAAAGTTGACTTTTTTTTTTTTTTTTTTTTTTTTAAACAAGTCAATTGCATTCCTTTCTGCATCCAGACTTATCATGAATTAGGTTTGGCTTCTCTTTCAAATTTTCCCGAGAGCAAGAAAAAGAGATCCAGCCAAGCTTTCCTTTTAGGACTTTTTACTGACTCTCCCCAGTGATGTGAAGATAACCTTCTCCTGAGCTCTCCACCCCACTCTGAAGCTGCGAGGTCCCCACTGAACAGGACACAGTCTCCTGAGTGTCCCACCTTGCTCTCGGCAGGACAACTAAGTTTTCGGCTCCCACGCATGTGGAAATGGTTAGCACACACCAGTTTCTAGGCCAGAGTCCCTCCTACTGCTGGTTGAGACACATTCCATGACTCATTGTAGACTCATCTCTCAAAGACATTAAACCTGAGCTTCAGTGCAAGCCAGTCCAGCTAAGCCCTATACAGATACGAGCACACCTGAGCCAATACCAGGCTGGCGGATTCCAGCATCTTCATTGTGTTCTCCCTGTGCCTCAGAGCATGAGCTTGAGCTTCTACTCTAGGCCCGGGGGATCCCATGCCCCTGGCCACCCCATGGCTGGAAGAGTACCCCTGTCTGGGAGAAGTCGGCTATAAACCGGAAAGACCAAAGCCCTGAAGGAGGCAACCTTTGACCAGGTCCAGGGGCTTCTCTCTTGGTCCTCACGGTCAGGCTCATGATCACAGCATCTCTTGATGATGTCTTTGCCTTGCCCCCATCCCTATGGGTGGTGGCAGGGCGTGGAAGGCAAGTGTGTGGGACTGCGGGTGCTGGGCTCGGCTGGAGTCACCTGCTGAGGGGAGGCCAGCACATGTTTCTTAAGAAGAAGAACACGCCTCTTATCCCTATCCCCTTCTCTTCCCAGTGGGGTGGGCTCCTTACGGCAAGGCAGCTTGGTTTCTTGGCTGGGCACAGTGGCTCACGCCTGTCATCCCAGCACTTTGGGAGGCTGAGGCAGGTGGATCACCTGAGGTCAGGAGTTTGGGACCAGCCTAACCAACATGGTGTAACCCCATCTCTACTAAAAATACAAAAATTAACCACGCATGGTGGTGCATGCCTGTAATCCCAGCTACTTGGGAGGCTGAGGCAGGAGAATTGCTTGAACCCAGGAAGCAGAGGTTGCAGTGAGCCGAGATCACTCCATTGTACTCCAGCCTGGGGGACAGAGCTAGACTCCATCTCAAAACAAAAACAAAAACATAAAACATAAAACAGGGTTCTTTCCATGCTCTTGGTAGTTTCTGGCTTCTGCAGCCACACAGACCTTCACCACGTTCTAAACCTGCATCTGCTGACCACCTCCACATCCTAAATCGAGCCCTCTGACCTCAGTTCTTCCTGTAAGGAGGCCTTGTCCAGAGATGGCAAAGCTTCCTGCTGCTGCTTTTCCCAGCACACCCCGCCGCCCCAGTGTGGGGGCTCCACTGACCATCGCAGGGAGAGTTCTATCAGCAGACCCTTTTGCCCCTGTTAGATGTGTCTGGGGGGAGTCACATGGCCTCTTGGCACCTCAGTTGCCTCACTGGCAAGCTGGGGATAATAATGTCACCTCCTGAATCAGCGTGAACATTCAGGAGCTACTGAGTGTGTAAAACTCTGCAAAAGGCAGAGGCCACTCCCATGCCAGAAACAGTCTCCACGTCTCCTGCAGGCCCCTCCTCCGAGTCCCCTTGGTCCCCAACCATCCTGTCCCCATGGTCTTTGTGTTATCAGTAGGGTTCCGAGATGAAGACACCCAGTTAAATTTAAATTTCAGATTAACAACAAATAATATTGAGTATAAACATATCCTGTGCAGTGTTTTTATTTGCTAAGTCGAGTGACCAGAGAGGGCATGTTTCATGGCGCTGGATACCACATGTGTTTCGTCTGTGCTCCTGGCCCTCCCCGCTCCCTCCCCAGCCTGGCACAGTGCCGGGCACATGACCTCAGTATCCAGTAGGCCAGTGGTTCTCAGCAGGGCCGGGACTGCCCCCTAGGGGCTGTTTTTGAAATTGAAAGAGGCCTTTGTGATTGGCAGGATTACAGTAGGGGAGTTCCTGGCGTTGAGGGGACAGGAGCCAGGGGTGCTCCAGGACCTGCCAGAACGGTCCTTTGTGTAGAGAGTTGTCCTTTACCCCATACACCGTTCAGGTAAATGACAAGCCTGCTTAGGACCGTCTGAGCCTGGAAACCCACTCCATAACGTAAAGTAGATTTTGTACAGTATTTCCAGGAATGCAACTGCTGTATTTTGTTTTATTCATATCAGAAATTGCACCTGTGGTTTTGAGAGCTCAGTACATCACACCTGCATCAGCCTCTCTCTGCAGCTGTGGATTCCGTAATTGCCTCTTGCAGATGTCTTCATTTGGTCTTCCAGTGTAGACGGAGTGAGTGCTCAAGCATGCTAGGCATTGAATATATTTTACTTTATTACAACTCTCCACTTTCCTTGTATTTTTCCTTCATATTGCACTTAATATATTGTGCATTTAATGCACCTCTCTCATTTCAGATTGTGTGCTGTGATACGTCTACGTAACATGAGTCTGCACTATTTTCTATGGTTTTTGTTTCAGGATGGTAAAAGGGCTGTTATAAAAACAATTGTTAGAAAAGGGATCACCCATAGAACAGGTCTGTGTCTTGATCGTGGTGGTGGTTACATGAATCTTGACGCGTGGTAAAAAGACTTAGAATGACGGCACACACATTGTACCAACGCCAAGTTTCTCATTTTGCTACTATACCACAGTTAGTTACAGAAGATGGAGCCCCGGAGGAACTGACAGAAAGATGCAGGGGGCTCTATCTTGGCAGCTTCTCTTGCATTGAGCATGATTTCAAAATTTAAAAACAGATTTTGAGTTTTGCTTATTTATTTATCTAGACAGAATCTTGCTCAGTGGCACAGGCTAGAGTCCAGTGGCGCAGTCTTGGCTCACTGCAACCTACATCAGCCTCCCGGGTTCAAGTGATTCCCCTGCCTCCACCTCCCAAGTAGCCGGGATTACAGACCACCACCACCATGCCTGGCTAAGTTTTGTATTTTTAGTAGAGACAGGGTTACACTATGTTGGCTAAGTTGATCTCAAACTTCTGACTTTAAGTGATCTGCCTACCTCGGTCTCCCAAACTGCTGGGATTACAGGCTTGAGTCACTGCGCCCAGCCCTGGTCCCCAAGGCTGATTTATTTATTTTAAACTTTTATTTTAGTTTTGGGTGCATGTGTGCAGGTTGGTTATATAGTTAAATCAGCATCACGGGTTTATTGCACAGACCATTTTGTCACCCAGGTATTAAGCCCAGTACCCAGTAGTTCTCTGTCCTACTCCTCTCCCTCCTCCCCGCTCCTCCTCTGCCTCCTCCCCCCTCCCCCTCTAGTAGGTGCCAGTGTCTTCTGTTCCCTTCTTTGTGCTCCTGAGTTCTCATCATTTAGCTCCCACTTATGAGTGAGAACATGCGGTATCTGGTTTTCTGTTCCTATGTTAGTTTGCTAAGGATAATGGCCTCCAGCTCCATCCATTTCCCTGCAAAGAAAATGATCTCCTTTAAAAATACGTATTCTTTTAAGGGGGAGGAGTCACCAAGTCCTGACCTCAGGATGAGAGCTACATAAGTGGTGAGTCCGAAGGTTTCTCTTTTGGCCTGTAGGGTAGTCCTGGTTTGTGTATGGTTCTTCCTCAGGAGAGCCAGGCTGCGGGAAGATATAAGCACCTGAGAGCTCCATCCACCTCCCAGCAGCAGCAACAGGGAGCCGGCTGCTGCTTCCACTCCCGGCTCCAGCCAAGACGTAGCCAGGCGCAGGCTCAAACTCCAGGTCCCACGGCAGGTGGCCTGGCCTTAGAAAGTCTAAATGAAGGCAGAGGGGACTCAGCAGATTGCATTTTTCCGCTGTGACTGAGGCCCATCTTCCACCTGGCTCCCCTGCCAGCCCCCAGACCTCGCCCCTACCCTGGGTCACATCCTCTAGAGAATAAGGAATGCCTTGAATGCAAACTAATTTTATTTTAGGGAAAAAAGGGGATAGGAGGAGAATGTGTGTGTACACATTTCAGAATTCGTGAAGCTCTCCTCCGTCCCTGGCTCCGTGTCAGGCACCAAACAGACAAATAATTCCCAGATCTCCCATCTGGATTTAAGGTCTGACGATAGAACCGGCGGGCTCCTCTCATCTTGGGGTGCCTCTTACACACCTGAGCTGCGGGGAGGATTCCGCTCACCCGCAGGGAATGGCAGCAGGTGGGCAAACCTGTTACCGCTCAGCTGCTGTTAGACAGTGGGATGGGAAACGCTTAAAATTTGGAAAGGAGAAAAGGAGGAAAAAGGGGTGATTTTAAAAAGGTATTTCCTAGACAACATGGAAATACATTAAAATAGGTGGAATTACATTGAAATACACTGACATTTCCTAGACAACATGACACACACCTTGGTCTCTGTGAGCTCGAGCCCGAAACGGTTGTCCTGTTGCCACATCTTATGTGAGCATGCTCCCCGCTCCTGCCCCGCTCTCCTGCTCCCCTTCCCTTCTCCTTCTCTCCTTCCCTCTCCTCCCCCCTCTCCCTTTCCTCTCTTCTGCTTGGTCTCCCTCCCTCTTCCTCCCTCTTCCTCTCTCTCCCATTCTCTCTCTCCCCCACTCCCCACTTCTCTCCATGTTGTCCCAGGATTGCCCCCTCACCTCACAACAGTGTCCCCCTGCCTACAAGTGGGACATTGACTGTGCCCATTCTGCAGGGAGGGAGTGGCACTGACGGCTGCCTGTCATGGGGAAGCAGCATTTCTTTCCCTCTTTCCTTTAAAGCTCTTTGTTCCTCCGGCTTTTCCCTGTCTGTTCCCCTTCACCTCCCAGCCTCTCTCTCTGGTTCTCCTCTTTGTCTTCCTTTCCTTCCCCGTTTCTCACAGCAGAAAAAGTGCCCTGTGCTTACTGGTGACTTCCCCTGGCTGGAAGGTGGCATGTCCCGGCCTCCCTTGAAGCTAGAGCGACAAATGCTACTCCTGGCCTGCCTGGGAAGCCCTGCCAGCCCAGGCCACCTTCCACACTGCCTGAGGGCAGGCTTAGAGGCAGGTGCTGGAAGAGTGGAGCACCCCTACCCACTCTGCAGTGGGCTTTGCCATGCGGAGCCACTGAGATTCGGGCTATTTGTTACCACAATCAACCCCTGGCCATCCTGAAGAATACACTCCTCCCCATTCTCCCCTCCGTGCCTCGAGCCTCGTCCTTGAGTATTTGTGTTTTCCATCTTGTGTCCTCTTTGGGTAGAGTACACAGCTGTTGCAAGGTGGGGTTTAGAGTCAGGTAGCCCTAACATCGTGTCTGTGAGGCTCAGCGATAGTCTAAGAAGTAGGATGCGTATTCACAGGCGGCTCTGATAAGGGATGCCCTTAGAAATGTACACACAGTTGATGAGGTCATGTGCACACTTTACTTGGATGGAATGGTCTCATACACACTTCTTCCTTTCTCTCAAACTCATCCATCTCATGTCTCATTCTCTCAAGGGCAGGGGAGGTAAGATAAAGAGAAGCATTAATTTAAGTAATTTGCAGCAATCAGTGGCTGACAATAGTTCAGTGTGCTACCCTCAGGCAGCAGAATTCTAACAGAGACACTACGAAAACCCCAATCCATTCATCCACCAACTCAAAGAGCTGGAGGGTGGTAGCAGGCAGCAGGGGTGGAGGGTATGGGTGCGGGTACCGCAGGTGATGGCTTCACCTCTCCAGGCTCAGTTTTTTCATCTCTGAAGTGGTACTGTTGGATAAGATGGTCTCTAAGTCCCTCCTAGTCCTAAATTTCAAGATTTTTTAAGGATTTTTTTTTTTCTTTCTTTCTTTCTTTCTTTTTTTTTTGGTGAGACGGAGTTTTGCTCTTGTTGCCCAGGCTGGAGTGCAGTGGCGTGATCTCAGCTCACTGCAACCTCTGCCTACCAGGTTCAAGTGATTCTCCTGCCTCAGCCTCCTCATGGGAAGCAGAAAGAATTCAAAAGGAGATGGGAAACACACTAAACAGTAGGCTGAAAGATCCGAGAAAATGCTGCATTCTGAATCAGGAAAAGATGCCATAAAAAGCCAACTGAAGAATAAGAAAAAAACTTTTTTTTTTAAACGGAGTCTTGCTTTGTTGCTCAGGCTGGAGTACAGTGGCATGATCTTGGCTCACTGAAACTTCTGCCTCCCAGGTTCAAGTGATTCTCCTGCCTCTGTCTCCAGAGTAGCTGGGATTACAGGCACGCACCACCATGCCTAGCTAATTTTTGTATTTTTAGTAGAGACGGGGTTTCGCCATGTTGGTCTGGTCTCAAATTCCCGACCTCATGTGATCCACCTGCCTTGGCCTCCCAAAGTGCTGGGATTACAGGTGTGAGCCACTATGACCAGCCAGAAAGAACTCTTAAGTAGTAAACGTGTCATTGCAAAAAGAAATCAGAAAAAAAAAATGGAAAATTTAAGTCAAAGAAATATGCCAGCGTGGGGAAAGAAAAACAGCTAAAAGATTTTGAAAGGTGAGAGAAAAGACGAGAGATATAGCCGATCAATCCAGCAGGTCCAAGGTTTAACATGAGTCCTAAGAGAGAATACCAGAGAAAATTGAGGGGAAGAGGGACAATTTCAAAGAAGGAGTAGAAAAATATTTCTAGAGTTGTAAAAAGGACGAGGCTTCAGATGGGTCTAGCAGTAGACAGATCCCCATGAGACTTCAGAACACGAGGAATAAAAAGAAGATCTTTAAAATGTCCTGAGAGAGACTGCAGGCCTCCCGCCTAAGAATGAGAGTTAGGCTGGCCTCAGCAATAGTGGTTGCTAAAAGACAATGAAACAACACCTTCGGAGTTTTGAGGGGAAATAATTGTCAATGTGGAATTCACTAGTTAGCAAATCTACCAATTATGAGCACAAAATGCAGCCAGTTATTGCTACTCATGGTAGGTGCAGTCTATAAAGTTGCCACAAACATTGAGCCACCAAATACAGAACCATTCCTCTTAGAGGAAATAGAGAGTTAGGCTCCTGAGAGCCGATGCTCACAACGTTTATGTCAACCCGTCAACACATAACCTCGCTTTGTGTGTGCTTCTGTGTGAAGACACCTTATTTAATAAATACTGTTGACTCTTCAACACTGAGCTGGTGACCAGCAGCCCTGCAATTCATACCTGCACAGAGCTTTTCTGACAGACGTATTTTCTCCATGAGGCATATGACAGTCTCCTTGTGATGAGGAACACTAGATTGCACTACAATTGGGGTCCATATTAAACAGCAAAATCATCAATAAAAAACAAAAACGTGAGCAACGTGGCACTGAATAGACCACAGAGCGGACTGCTGGTAGTATGGCAGCTAAACAAGAAGGCGGAGCATCACCTTGCTCAATGTCAACCGGGAACATTCGCGTTGGACAGCTCAAACGTTGCACCTCTCTCTCTGCATGTCCAAGAATGACCTTAAAAGTCTGCAGAGATTGATTTTCGGGTTGCAAATAAGTTTTAGTGAGTAGAAGGATTTGCAAATATGGAATCCACAAATGAGAACTGACTATTACAGCATCTCCAGGAATTCAAGTGGTCAGAACTTTTCCTTTCATAGACTATCTCTGAAAAAGTTACTTAAGGATACGGTTCAGCCAAATGAAGATAAAAACCAAAGAATGGATAAGACAAGATACTGGAAATTGTGGCACCAACTCAGGAGCCCAATAAAAAGAATATCCCATTAAACATTTGTTAGACTGAATTTATTTTTTGCCTTGTGCACATATTTTTTTTTAATTTATTTTGTTGAGACAGGGTCTCACTCTATTACCCAGGCTGGAGCACAGTGGTGCAATCTCAGCTCATGGCAGCCTCTGCCTCCCAAGCAGAAGCGATCCTCCCATCTCAGCTTCCCAAGTAGCTAGGACTACAGGTGTGTGCCACTATGCGTGGCTAATTTTAAAATTTTTTATAGAGACAGGGTTTTGCTGTGTTGCCTAGGCTAGTCTTGAACTCTTGGGCTCAAGCAATCCTCCTGCCTCAGCCTCCCAGAGTGCTGGGATTACAGGTGTGAACCACTGCACCCAGTCTACTTCTATTTTTACTTTTTTAAAAAAGTGTCAGCATAGGCAGCATGAGAACACAGACTCTGAGGTCAGGATGCCTGAGTTGAAATCTTAGCTCTGCTACTTACCGGCTCTGTTATCTTGGGCAAGTTGCTTAACCCCTTGCTCCACAGAATAAGGCTAAGAGTAGCACCTCCCTCATAGGTTTGTCATTAGGACTAAAGGAGTTGGATTTTGTAACATCCAGGCCGGTGCATGGCACATAGTTATAATGCTATGCAAAGGGGTTAATTAAATAAATATATAGGTAATCTTCTAGAAGAAAAAGAAATTGAAGTGGGTCTGTAACCACCGAAGTAGGAGAGCATGAGACTGGAGTTTAACACCAGCTTAAGGAGCTCTGCATGGTTTCGGGGCCGAGCCCTGGAGGGTCACTGACTCAGCAATGTGTCTCCCCTCTCCCTAAGGGGAGCTGGCCTACCCCCCAGCTCTCTCTTTGCCTACAGCATATCTCCTCCTTTCCTAGGTGGAGAGTAAAACCTGCAGGGATGGCCACAGACCTGAAGGCCACTGCAGGGTGAAGAGAAGCTTGCTTTGGGATGGCTTATGACTGACCTTGCCTGGGATGTGGTGCCCAAGAGCCCCATTCGCTGAGGACCCCCAAGTGGCTGGGATTAAAGGGCCACACATCAGTGTAATTTCTTGCTGGAGAAGACATACGCTGAGGACTCTCTGATGCCCGGGTGTCTTCTGGTAGCCCTGATGCCCTTCTGAAAATTCCCAGCTCCATCCCTGCAAGTCCAGGCAAAGTCAGCCACCGGCACTGTTCTCTCCGGGCGGGGGCCACCTCCCAGCAGTGCGGCTGGCAAGTCCGGGGAGATCTGTTCTGGGCTTCTCTTCTCTCTGCTTCTGTGGGAAATGACCTGTCATGTTTCTCTCTGTCTCATGCTCCTCAGGTAACTTCGAAGGCTGGGAGAATACTTTGAGTCTTTCCGTTACAGGAGATGTCCCTCTTTATTGCCTACAGCAGGAGTTGGCAAACATTTTCCAGAAAGGGCCAGATGGGAAATCTTTTTGGCTTTGAGAGCCATTTGGTCTCTGTTGCCACTGTCAACCTGCATTTGACTGCAAAAAGAACACCTCAGTGAAAGGGCGTGGCTGGATTCCAATACAACTCCACACAATACAAAGTGGTAAGACCCAGGAGGGAGAGGGTGGGAGGGAGGCTAGGGATAAAAAACGACACATTAGGTACAATGAATACTACTCGGGTGATGGGTACCCCAAAATCTCAGAATTCACCATTTTGTTATAGCAAATTATAACATACTTATGATATAATCCATCTATGTAACAAAAAAACCACTCATATCCCAATTTTAAAAAAATTTAGGATCAATGAAATATTTTATGCATCCAGAACATAGGACTGATAAAAAGAAAGTTTCAGAATAGCTCATATAGTAAATACATACGTGTAAGATGTATAAAAGCATGTGCTTACATCTGTTTGTATCAATATGAAATGCATAGATGCCCTTCCAAATCTTGTCAGAAATCATCTTTAAACCAGGCGAGGTGGCTCATGTCTATAATCTCAGCACTTTGGGAGCCTAAGGCGGGAGGATTGCTTGAGACCAGGAATTGAAGACCAGCCTGGTCAAGAGAGACCAGATTTTGTAATCTCTACAAAATTAAACAAATAAATACAAATACTCATCTCTAAAAAACAAATTAAAAAATAAAACTTTTTGCACGGTGGTTCATACCTGTAATCCCAGCACTTTGGGAGGTTGAGGCGGGTGGATCATCTGAGGTCAGGAGTTCAAAACCAGCTTGATCAACATGG
Source organism: Alouatta palliata (assembly GCA_004027835.1). NCBI lineage: Eukaryota > Metazoa > Chordata > Mammalia > Primates > Atelidae > Alouatta > Alouatta palliata. The sequence continues at coordinate 29,383 of PVKV010003146.1, forward strand.
AGAAACCCCGTCTCTACTGAAAATACAAAATAATCCAGGCATGGTGGCACATGCCTGCAATCCCAGCTACTCGGGAGGCTGAGGCAGGAGAATCACTTGAACCCTGGAGGCAGAGGTTGCAGTGAGCCAAGATCCCACCATTGCACTCCAGCCTGGGTGACAAGAGTGAAATTCTGTCTCAAAAAACAAAACAAAACAAAACAAAGAAAACCTTTTGCGAACAGGTGGTGGGCTGGATTTGAACCACTGGTCATGATTTCCAGCCCTTGGCTTATGAGGCTGAAGAATCTAAAAGCACAGAAGCTTGACACTGGGGCTCCCCAAAAAGCCACATCCGTACCCCTTACATTTTCCCCGTCAGGTTGCCTGGCACTTCCGAGAGCCTGTGCCCCAAGGAAGGCCACTGGTGTTTCTGCTTTGCAGGTCACCATGGCCTCCAAGTCTTAGACGGTAGTGAGACTGGCAGGCCTCCACTCCCTTCTAGCACCTTGGAGCACACTGCTGCTCATTCAAACCCAGAATCCCTCCCTGGGAATTCATTCCTTTCTGATGTGCCGTTTGTACAGCTCTCAGCAAGTGGGTCTGGTCCTGAGAATGTTTTATGACTACCTTTTGTTGGGCAAATGCCAACCCTCTGAAGATGAAGAGAGGGGAGATTCTGTTCATTTTGCTTTATGGAGAAGAACCATCTCTTGCCTGATGACTCTAGCGCCCTCCTGCATTCTGGTACATTCTTCAGTGGCCTGAATGGGACCATTCCATTCGGGTCACTAATACTAGTGACCAAAGCCTCCATCACCCTTCAAACAGGAAGGAAATTGGGCATCCAGAATCTTGTTATGACACAGGCGATTCCCAACGAAAAGGACCCCTCGGGTTCTATTAATACGTTTTCTGGCCGTTAGACAAAACAGCAGTGCTTCCGAGCCAAAGAAACTTGAAGTCTCTTCCTAGAGGCTAAACTACGTTTTCAAGAACAAGTTTAGGTTTCACTTTAGTTTATCCGATGAACAAAGGTAGGAAGTTGTTTTTCTCTCAGAGCAAGGTTTCTTCAGAACAGGATTTTTTTTTTCAGACCGAGTCTTGCTCTGTCACCCAGGCTGAAGTGCAGTGGCACAATCTCAGCTCACTGCAACCTCCACCTCCCGGGTTCAAGCGATTCTCCTGCCTCAGCCTCTCGAGTAGCTGGGACTACAGGCTCGTGCCACTGTGCCCGACCCAGAACAGGATTTTAAAGAGCCTGCAAGTGGCTTTTCTCTGAGTTGAAGGGCGGATTAGACATTCACTAACCAGGCTGGGTTTTCTGAGTCTTGAAGGCAGACATGAAAACTCTGTAAAGGATCCTTTCTAAAGATACGTAAGAAAGGAGGGGAGGAGAGTGGGGACAGGCAGGAAGCTGAGGCTGCAAAGAGGCAAGAGTTTGTGCCCCCACCTGGTATTCTTTTGGAATTTGTTTTTTGAAACAGGTTCTTCCTCTGTCACCTAGCCTGGTGCAGTGGTGCAAACTTGGCTCACTGTAGCCTTGACCTCCTGGGCTCAAGTGATTCTCCCACTTCAGCCTCCTGAATAGCTGGGACTACAGACATTTGTCACCATACCACATCCGGCTAATTTCTGTGTGTGTGTGTGTGTGTATAGATACAATATATATAATGTATATATATATAAATGTATACATGTATATATACATATAAATGTTTACATACCCATATATATATATACACACACATATAAATGTGTGTATATCTATATGCATACACACACACTTTTTTTTTTTTTTTAGTAGAAACAGGGTTTCTTCATGTTGCTCAGGCTGGTTTCAAACTCCTGGGCTCACGCGATCAGTCCATCTCAATCTCCCACAGTGCTGGGATTATAGACAGGAGCCCCCAAGGGGCCTCTTGATTTTTGAAACCTTTGAACATGGTGTATGGGCAACTTTTTAGAATTTAATTTAAAAATAGAACAAAATGAGGTTGTTTACTCATCTCTTAGAACTTGGCAAAATTTCCCACCCAGCTGGGTCATTTGGCCATGGACTTGAACTTCCTTCCTCCTCGGCCCTGGTCACGGAAGCTCCAGTCCTTATACTCGCCACAGCCCTCAAGGCGTGCCAGAGTGGGGAGTGGTGACCCCGCAGATGAAGTGCGTCCTCACCCTGGTTCTGAGACACTGCCTGGACCTCCAGTTACTGTGGGGGCTATCACGAAATGCTCAGAAACATTTGAGTCTTCTGCACTTTTTTTTTTTTTTTTTTTTTTTGAGATGGAGTCTGGCTCTCTCACCAGGCTGGAGGGCAGTGGTGAGATGTCGGCTCACTGCAACCTCCACCTCCCAGGTTCAAGGAATTCTCCTGCCTTAGCCTCCTGAGTAGCTGGGATTACAGGCGTGCACCACCACGCCCAGCTAATTTTTGTATTTTTAGTAGAGACAGGGTTTCACCATGTTGGCCAGGATGGTCTCGATCTCTTGACCTCATGATCCACCCGCCTTGGCCTCCCAAAGTGCTGAGACTACAGGCATGAGCCACCACGCGGCCTGCCTTATCTTTTAAATGGCTTACATAGCGCACCTAGAGGCTGTGAGAGTGCAGCAGCAACCGAGAGCATTGGCAGCGACAGGGGAGTGGCGGGAGTCTCAGAGCCCAGTTCGCGGAGTCTGGACTCCACCACATCTCGGTGGTGCGGGCTCCGGGGAGGAACTCACGGTGTCTGTGCCTCAGCTTGCTGGCGTGTAAAGTGAGGAAAGATCACCTACCTTGCAGGGTTGTGAGCACATGAGCGAATGTATTAGAGCCCCCTTCGTAATTAACAATCAAAGCAAACAGTGATGGCTCCTGAGAGGGAAGCCCCCGATGGAAGGAGCAGGCCCTCAAAGCCCCCTGCAAGGTCTCCTGTCTCCCCAGTCCTTCCAGGGCCTGTGTGGTCAATGGCTGGCCGGCTCACTCCACCTCCTCTCATTCCCAGGCCATCCCAGCATAGGGGAACAAATTCCCTCCCCCTCCCCTGCACCCTGATGACCAGCAGGCCCCGTAACCCCTCCCTCTGCCAACAGCACCCTAGACTGTTTCTCTCAGGTGCGCACCTCTCTGTCTTTGCAGGTGGACTTGGCTGCTGATGGAAGCCCTGTCCTTACATCAATAGCTGGACCAGGAGGAACCCAAGCTGGCTCACAGGGTCTCTGTCCTAGAAATTTGAATTTTGAGTGCTGGGGCTTGAAGATGGAAAATGGTCCCTTCCCCTGGTCCCTCCCTTTCCACCCACCCCACTCAACACCCACATGCAAGTCTGGGCCCTTCTTCTGAGAATGTCCCCACTTCTGTGGGCAGAAGTGCCCCCCTCCATCCTGATGCAGCCACAGTGCCTTCTTGGGGTGCCAGCTCTGACTCCCCAGGTGGCTGATGCCCTGTTGCGCCGTGAAGCACTCCCTGACGTGCACTGCTCTTGTCTGTCTGCCTGTCTGTCTCTTGTTCTCTCCGAGCTCAGGGAGGACCAGGATCGTGTCCCAGCTGTCTCCCTATCCCAACCTTTAGGACATCGTCTGGCTCATGGACCCTAAAAACTGTGTTTGGAAGGAGAAGGGTGTCGTAAGATGGCCCATTAGCTCACAGGACAGCAGCATTACAGCCCCAAGACTCCGTGGCCCCCAGCCCCAAGCAGGAAGCCACCAGATAGGGTTGTGAAGGAGTCGATCAGTCCGGGAGATGGACCCTGAGCTCGTGTGAGGTCAGCGGCCCTTGCTGGAGCCCAGGCTGCTCAGATCACAGCTGGACAGATGATGGAGAGGAGTAGGAGGGACCCGAAATCTCTGGAAAGAAGCCTCTCACTTTGGGGAGTCAGGTTCCACGCATTCCTGATCCAGTGACCAGCCCTGGGTACCACAGGAAGCAGAGATCTTGGGGGTCTGTCCCCATCCTGAGCCCCCAGAGCGAGGGTCTGTAGGAAAACTCACAGAGCTGCTCCCTGTGGCTCTGTGCCAATGCGGGCAAGAGGCACATGTTACCACTTATCTCAGGGTAACTTCAAGGGTCAGAGAAGGGACCCAGCCTGGCACCCGTCACCTTAGCACATGAGGATCCTGGAGAAACCACAGGGGCAGCTTCCAAATATGCCCCCAAGGTGATGCCTGGATGCAGGAGCATGCCTTCAGGAACACAGTCCAGCCCTCCACCCTGCAAGACACCCTGGGAAGCTCCTTCGCCTCCCCAGAGCCAGGAGAGGCTGAGTGGGTCTGGAGAGATCCCCCCACCCACTCTCACTCCCCAGTGCTTCGGGGCTTGCAGAGATCCAGGTGATTCCGGCAGAAACTCAACCTCAGCCAACTGGTGCTCCAGGAAACAGAGGGGCTTTTGACCTAATTATTCCCAATTGCTTGTCTCCATCGATCACACTCTCTTGGTAATTGCCCAACTCCTCACTTTGGGGCAGGGGCGAGGTTCTCAGGGGGCTACATTTGCGTGGGATAAATGGGGTGTGACGCTGAGAACCGTGCAGGCCCTCACTTTCCACACACTGCGGCCTTTGTGGAGGAGTGTTTTGTTTACTGCCGTTAAAATTCAGGGAGCACGATCAGGGAGCATGCAGGGCTGTGGGGGGGACAGGGGCTGGCTCCACAGGGGGAAACCCAGGCTGATGTAAACAGAGCGTGGGCCTGGCCCTGGAGGAGTCCCACTATCTGGGCCCAGATCCCACTTACACGGTCACTGGTGTTTGCAAACACTTGATTCTGTGCAGAAACCCATCCGTGGCTCCCTTTCTGACGTCCATGTCAGGGTCCCGGCTTCCTGAGTGCAGCATCCAGGGCTCCTCCATGCTCCCCTGGCTTCACCCCTCCCACCTCACCTCCTGCTGTCCCTCCGTACTGCTTCCCTGCTCATTATTTCTGAAGGGGACCTTGAGAATGAGCACCTCGCCCTCGGCCTGACCTTCACTGGGGCCGGTGTCCTCCTGTAGATGCAGCCTTCCTGACAGCCTCAGCCAGCCCAGGCTCTCTCTGGCCTCCAGGGGACCCGTGCCTGCCCCCTCCACTCCAAGCTCCTCTAGCACCCACAGTCCGCACCCCTTAATTGTGTCTGCAGGGCACCGGCTTCCCCTCACTTCTGTACCTGACACCCCAGCCGGCCTGTGGACCCCGGGGGGACTTTAGGTCCCAGCACCGAACGTCACGTAGCTCAGTGTGCATCTGTTGGCTGATGACATCATCAGACAGCAGGTGCACGCCAGTGTCATCTACTCCACAGGAATCCACTCCCTTTGAAGGGCCAGCCTGCCCATGTGGTTCCAATACTGTTGACACTATGACTCCTTGTGCAGCTCCCAAGCCCGCTCTATGGAGAGGCTTCAGCCAGCTGCAACCCCACCACTCCTGGTGTCCCAGTCCTCCGTCCCAACAACTACATGCAATAGTGGCTCAAAAAAACTTCCTGAATATCAAATGCAAACTCAATGGGTTGGGACTTGCGAGGACATTTGCATCAAATGCTGGAGGACTCACAGACTCACCTTTTCTTTTCTCCACCTTTTTCCTCCATTCACCAAAATATTGAACTGACTGGATGTCCTGGCCATCTCACTCACTAATGGCAACCCTCCCAGATGAGCCCCTCCACTCTGGATATGAGCTGGCGAGCTTCAGTGAACCTCATAACTTCCATGCTAACGTGTATGCCCCCCGAAACCTCTGGTTCTTAACCAGGGGTAATTTTCCCTCCAGGGGACATTTGGCAACATCTGGAAACATTTTTAATTACACAGTGGGAGGGAAGGTGCTCCTGGAATTTAGTGGGGAGAAGCCGGGTATAAACATCCAACAATGCCCGGGACAACCGCCCACCGGAAAACGCCATCCAGCCCCAAATGTCAGTAACGCCGGGCTGAGAACTGTGTTGTGAATGTATCATAAAGTACGTCTTGTAGAAGTTTGTTCTATTTGATTTGAATTGTGATTTGACATCTGCAACTCTTATCTGCCCAGGGTTGTCACCCACACCCCCCAGAGGGAAATGAAGGGCCAGAGGGGACTTTTAACTTAGAATGGAGCCAAAAGGCACAGGACACCCACAGCAAATGACAGTGAAGGGGTGCGCGGAGGTCCGGTGCATTTCTGGGAGCCGGTCCGAAGGGAGGTCTCCCTTTTAAATTCCAAGCACTCAGTCAATCCAACTCACAGGAAGGCTCCGGATGAAAGGTCGATGAGAGATGTGGAAAGAGAGCACTTTTGTTTCTAAGCTTACGGAGAAGGGTGGAGAATTTTTTAACTGAGCCAAACCACACACACCTCTATTGGGGCATGAAAAATGTGCACATCAACAAGACACAATCATGCACGTGACTCGGCTTTTCATGCGGGTCCCCCACGTGGCTCACCAAATGAAATGTGAAGGCTTATTTGTTTTGTGGAAATTCTCAAATAATGGCTCTGCCTGTTGCAGCAGGTAAAACTTGCAGCTGAATTGTGCTAGAGTTTTTCAACACAGGATTTCTCTGTTTGACAATATTTGAACAGATGGTATGTGGGGCAGCACAGGAAGGTGCCCAAGCAGTTTCCACCCCGAGACTGGGATCCCAGTATCTTCCATGGTTGGCTGGTGTGTACTGGACATGGAACTTGGAGTCCTCAAAGACCTGGCTTTCTGCATGACTTGTACTCAACTGGTCTTATTCCACTTATTTTCCCCCCTGGCATTTTATTGATTCTATCAGGATTACTTTCAGCTGCAAATAATGGCAAACCCAACTAAGAGTGGTTTAAGCAATAAAGTCAATGACTTACTTATCATTATAGTTATATAACAAGAGTCAGAAAATTCCAGGGTTGCTGTCATTTGGCTCAATGCTGTCGTGGAAGGCTCTTTTTTTGCTTGGCTAGTCACAGTTAGATTTTCATCTTTAAACTCATGACTTCATGATCAGAAGCTGTCTCTAAAGCTGTAGAGGGAGGAACACCTAGGGTGACCAGCCAACTCCTGTTGCCCAAGGCTGAAGGGTTACTAGAAAGTCCCAAGCGAACTGGGACAAGTTGGGTCACCCTATGGCCACTTTTTGTTAGGGAAGGCTATCTTCCCCAGAAACTCCAGCAGATTCTCCTAGGTATTTTGGAGCAGAACTAGGTCACATCGTCACCAATAGACCGATGGCCGTCAAGAAGGCCCAGGATCCTCGTGCTGTGATTCATCCCCTGGGGCTGGAGAAGACCCTCACCCGGGCTTGCCCAGCACTGAAACAGAATGGGGGTTTTATCCTCCAGGAAGAAGGTGAGGAATCTGAACGTTTGCCAGAGTGCTGATGAAAACAGTTAATTTCCCAGTTAACCAAATCTTACCGACCAAGCAGTGTGTGTGTTAGATACATTATTCATTTGTTTATTCCTTAACTGAACAAATATATGTGTAAGCTCTAGCCTGGACCAACTGGGTCTAGGGGAACCTCCCCCGCCCCCAATTTACTCCCCCCACACTGTGGGGTTTGCAGAGCTCCAGGTGATTCCAGCAGAAACTCAACCACCAACTCAACCACGGCCAACTGGTGCTCCAGGAAACAGAGGGGCCATTGATCATACTGTTTTGGTAATTGCCCAACTCCCCACTCTGTTCTTCAGTTTTTTTATCAATAAAGTAGACATTATTATACTTACTTCATAGGATTGTTGCAAGAGTTAAGTAACTTAATACAAGTAGAGTTCACAGAGATTGCCTGGCACGTGGGAAACAATCAATGTTAGCTATTACCATAAGACTTGTGGTAGTTTTTCAAATGGCTACAAATCTTTTTGCATTTCTTTCTCAGGTGAGGGGATGGAGGGGTGAGTAAGTCTATGTTCCTGTCCTCTGAATCTGGGTGGACTCTCTGACTGCCTTGACCACTGGGTTTCAGGAAAGAGAAATGTGACTTTGAGGCTTAGTCATAAAAGGTCATGCCTGTTCTTCCCTGTTCATGGGAACACTTGCTCTTGGATGGCTACCCTGAGACCTCCATATTGGACAGGCCAGGTAGGGCACTCTGGTCCACAGTTGCAGCTGAGCCCAGCCTTCTAGTTATCCACATCAAGGTGCCAGACATCACAGTCCTTCCAGCCTAGCCAATTGGTACCAGCAATGGCCTCCATCCATCAACACCAAGTACAACAGAAGAATTGTCCAGCTGAGCCTTTTCCAAATTCATAATGCACAAAATTGGGCGCTATAATAAAATGATGGTTGTTTTAAGGTATTAATTGTTGGAGTTGTTTGTTACACAGCAACAGATAACTGAGACACTACTCCTACAGTTGCTTATTATTACTACTATTAGCAGTAATAGTAGTATTAAAAGACTGTGCCACTTGAACCTTGCCCTAACCATTTCTGGTTGATAAACTGCCCTTTAAGAAGCTACAGAAATATTCCTTATGAACTGTTGCTCCAGGACTTGTCCAGGAAAATGACTCATCTTATGTGATCTGGCCCCAAAGAACATACCAAGCTCAGTATATAATAAACACTACCAAGCCAATATTTATCTTTTAAAACTCTGAAAAGTTCAAAGTCAAACCAAATGTCAAACTAACAAGCATGCCTCCCATTTTAAAATAAAAAATATAAAACCTAAATTCCTGATTTCCCCTGAATGTAGCAGAGGTGCCTGGGAGAACCTGATTCCCGTAACATACCAGCCAAGGAAGAAAGACACTAATGGTCTTATGTTCTTTCTACCTGTCAAAGTGAAGGAAAACAATGCATTGCTTTTAAACAATATTTATGTAACACTCCCCAGAAGCTGTACATGCTGAAGTAAACTATAACCTTTCTCTCTTTAAACACCTTTTGCTTGTTATTCGAATAGGAAGTTATTCTTTCAGAATTAGCTACATCTGTCAACCCAGCATTCCTGACTGCCACATAGAAAGTTCTTACCATATCCCATCTCCTCAATAACTTTCCCTCGAGCTTAATTTTCCCCTAGGTTTCATTTATTTTTGTGAACTCTCTGGAGCTTCCTGACAAAAGAAACCTTTAGGACCGTAGGTAACCGTAGGTAACATGGTCTGCGCATTTAGGACTATATTTTTTTTTATTAGATTTTTCAACTCAGGGTAAGACAGTGGGACAAATCGGCGTTGAAGGCAATTAGTTTTTTATTAGTGGCTCCACAGACCCAACATTTATTATAAACCTTAACGTACCAACTTTCTTGTCTCCTTCATGGGTTTAAAAGGTGCCCAGTGTGCTCTCAGATGTGTTTTGGTTGGATGGGCATAGGTTATAGCTCTTTGGCAGGAAAGCGTGGGTTGAGTAGATGAAAATGTACTGGATTCTATCTGTGTAAAATCCCAAGCACTCACTTCCATTGTTTCCTTGTGTGCCATGAATTGATCAGGACGAAACCGTCCCCTTCCCACCATTTATCATTGTTTATAACCCCTTATCCATGGAAGGGTGTTTCAGCTTTCGGCCTTGGCTGAAAAACACGCAGATTATTGCAATCTGAATTCCACCTGTGACTAATCCCGTCCACAGCCTCTCCCATCTGCCACGGACTCTCTTCCCTGTGACTTTTAGTGATGCAGAGTGAGGTTAGTCCTGGCTACTCTCCAGCAGAATTTCACGAATAAGACAAGGGCCAAGCAGCGATGTCCCTTACCCATCCGGGAGAACATGACAGAAAGGGCCAGGATGGGACTTTGGTGGAGGGTGGTTTAAGGAAGAGGAGGGGGCTTCATTTTCAAGAGAATGAATTTGACCAATCTGGCCCCAGAGTGCATTCCTGGCCTCAGCCATAAGGCATTTGATCAGCAGACTGGCTTGGGGGTTTCCTGGACACTGTCTGATCTGAGTGGAATCCAGAGAGGTGCAATCAGGCTCTCGGAAGACTGAAAGCAAATGGTGGATTGGATGGGTTCATCTTTACTCTGCTTTTTCACTTTTTTCAAATTTGCAAGCCCCTCTTTTCATGCCACACAGACACAACCATCACCAGGTTCTCTGTTGAGCACCTGTGGCGGTCCAGGCCCCACCCAGCAGGCTCCCTGTCAGATTTTCCAGATTTAGTTTCAAAATAGGTCATATTTATTATGCCCTGACTTGTTCCAGAAAGGGTTGGAGGCAGCTAACTTAAAAATGTAATTATAAAAAGCCGATTTGACTTCTTATTTGGTTAAAGATATTTTGCTGTAAATGTGAAACAAAAATTGAAATCCTCTTTTTCATTTTAAATGATCTTTCAAGATGATTACATTATTTTATAAAAAACAGACATTTCTAATAAATGAATACTATTAAATATCTGTCCAAAAATTTCCTTTTGACCTCAAAATTACAGCTAATATATAGTGTTTTTTTTTCTTCCTAACCACAAGGAAATCAGAGGTCATTGTGTAAACGATGCAGAAGAAACATTTTGCGTGGGCAAAACTGCACCATCTCCAGGATTTTGATAAACTTTTATGTCATTGTCCTTGTCTGTGGCACAGTACGGGGCAGGGGCGGGGGTCCTCTGCTCTGATCCCCCCCGAAAACTTTCCTTTAGTATTTTATTTTATATTTTATTATTTCATTCAACATCAAGGCACATTGCCTTTTAATTTTTTCCTTCTGTGGACCACTTGAACTCTTGTGTTCCCGGGGCTTATTAAAATACCCAAATGTCACTCTTCTACTTTGATTTTATAAATAAACTTTTGGCTGTATCTGTCAGGGAGAGCTGAATTTACAAATTCTCTGGCCAGACCAGGCTGTGCTGGGACTCAGCGGCAGTTCGTGGCCACGCAGGCAATTCTGCTGGCCCGGATATCGCTACCATTTCCTGACATGCCCTCCATTCCCTGCCCAAACATCCCTCAGCAATGGACAGATGGGAAGAAGGAGGAGAAGAGAAAGACACTGTCTGACCACTCGTCCACCTTCCTGCTTTTGTTCCTGGTGTAGCTGGTGAGCCTGCCCCTGGCCCAGTCTTTCATGCAGAGCAGCAGGGCATTCTCTCCAGTGGGAAGTAGCCTGTGTCAGTTTCAATCATTTCCATTCCGGGCATTTCGCAGACCTTTTGAGAAAGGTGAGCAGAGATATCCAGTGCCTCGAGGAGCCCAGAATGCACGGTCCTGGTTCCTGGCCTGGATTTTCCCTCCTGAGCAGAATCTCCTGATCTGAATATGGGGAAGCACAATGACCCCCAATCACAGAGGAATGTTGGAGGATCATGCCGTGCGCCCGTTATGGAGATGCGTGTTTGGATTATGTGTTCTCATTTAGCAGCCTCCTGTTTGACAGGACATACTGCACGCCAGTCCTCTCGTTGACTTAGTTCCTGGGCTGGCAAAGCCAAATAAACTGAGTTTGAGGAAGCGTGTGACTCACGGGGAGAGGGCTGATTGGTGAGGACAGTTGGGAGTGAAGGGGAATTGAGTAGAGCTGTGGCTGCGGCTGTGAAAGAGGTGGGTGCACCCACGTTCAACCACATGTGGGCTGCCCCGCAAGACTGCAGGAGCCTGGGTTCTGCAGGCGCTCTATGTCCCAAGGTCCAGGGACTTAATTTTGTTGTTACTTTTGTGTTTTGTTTGTTTAGTAAAATATATAATAGTACATCATGAAACAAAACAGAAAAAAGAATGAAACCATAAGGGGTGGCTTCTTTCTAAAAAAGACTCCCCATGTTTGGAGTTCTGGGGGCAGGGCATTATGCTAAGTGGCTTTACACGTGGACATCTCCGTGTGGGTGGCTTAGTCTGTCTGCGCTGCTTTAACAAAATGCCGCAGGCGACACAATCTATAAACAATAGAAATTTGTTTCTCACAGTTCTGTAGGCTAGGAAGTTCAAGATCAAGATGGGCTGGGCATGGCGTCTCATGCCTGTAATCCCAGCATTTTGGATGGCTGCAGCAGGAGGGTCACTTGAGCCCAGGAGTTTGAAACCAGCCTGGGCAACATAGTGAGACTCCATCACTACAAAAAAAATTTTTTTTTATTTGCTGGGCATGGTGGTGTGCACTTGTAGTCCCAGCTACTCAGTGGGCTGAGGTGGGAGAATTGCTTGAATCTGGGAAGCTGAGACTATAGTGAGCCATATTTGCACCACTGCCCTCCAGCATGGGTAAAATAGTGATACCTTGTCTCGAAAAAAAAAAAAGAGATCAAGGTGGGAGCAGATTCTGTGTCTGATGAGGGCCCATTCCTTACAGATGGTGCCTTCTGTGTGTCTTTGCATGGCAGAAGAGGTGAACAATCTTCCTCAGACCCCCCTTTATAAGGCTGCTGCTATGGTTTGAATGTGCCTTCCCAGGTTTATGTGTTGGAAACTGAATCCTTAATGCAACAGTGATGAGAAACGAAACTTTAAGAGGTCATCTCTTTCCGATCTGAGGAACTGAGGCCCAGAACACAAGCCCAGCTCACAGCTAAAAAGTGGTGATCATAGGATGCAAATCCTGTCTTTGCGGGACTGCACAGCCAGTGCCCTAAGTACTCTGCAATTTTACCCCAAAGGTTCAGTAGCATGCCTTGGGGATCGATTGCATTTGAGCCAAGGTGGAAAATTTTCTGCTGGAGAGAGTTATGAGTAAGTTACCACAGATCCAAAAGTAACTTGCTTTGCATGGTTTTCACCCCAATATCAACTGGAAAAATCAAGCAGGGAACTCCGCTTGTTGTAACAAGAGGCCAGGAAGCCAACTCATCTTTCATAAGCAACATTAGGGGTCTCCCTGAGGAAAAAACACTTTTTCTTCAGAATGGAAATGTCGTTATTGCTGTCTTCTGAAAGAAGTACCTGTTCATTATAAAGTGTCTCAAAGCATAAATGTCTAAAAGCAGAAAAAGGAAGATTCCTCTCCCTTTTCTTCAATTCCTCTCCCTGCTCTGTAAGAATGGACTTCCCAGTTGTAGATGGTTTTATATAATGAGAAAGGAGAATCCACAGTATGGGCACCACTGTGTATAAAGACCTTTCCAAGGTAACGCCCTCCATGCAGTGCCTGCTTTCTTGGAACTGTGAGAACTTCACTGATGAATGGACCCTTCACAGTTCTGCACTGATGGGCACATGATGTCATGATATTATAAATGACCCTGCTGTGAGCATTTCCCAAACGCTTGTACATCTTTACCCATCTTGATGTATTTCCTCAGGACAGATTTACAGGGCAGGTGTTTTTTGTTTTTTTTTTTTTTTCATTTTTTCATTAAAAAATTTTTTTTTAGAGACAAGGACTCTCTGTGTTACCCAGGCTGGAGTGCAGTGGTGAGATTATAGTTCATTGCATCCTTGAACTTCTGGGCCCAAGTGACACTCCCGCCTCAGCCTCCCAAGTAGCTGGGACTACAGGCGTGCACCACCATGCCCAGCGATTTAGCTTTTATTTTTTATAGAGATGCGGTCTCACCATGTTTCCCAGTCTGGCCTTGAATTCCTGGTCTCAAGCAACCCTCCTACTTCTGCCTCCCAAAGTGCTGGGATTACAGGCACGAGCTACAGTGCCTGACCTACACGGCAGTTTTTAAGCCTGGTGTCCCCAAGCGTGTTATGCTGGGCCACATCCCCAAGAGGAAACACCCAGACCACAGTCACAACACAGCCCACATTCCTGGCTTGGCTGTGCTTGCCATTGCAGGACCTCAAGCCTCTTGGAAGCACCCCACTAAATTCTGTACCTGGGGGCAGGACACGAGCCTTTAAGCCACCCACAGCATCCTCCACTTGCTTTTTTTAACCTTCCCTATACTGATCTCATGAGATGTCAATGCCCTGTTCCCTCTTTCAGCTGACAATGTCCTCACCCACATCTAGCAAACTTGGGCTGGGGCTGGGGCTGGGGTAGTCAGGACCTTGATAATTTCCATGCCAAGGACCCAGCTCCATCTCTGGAGCCACAGACCTCTGAGCTATCAGACATGACAAAGCTATTCCTTGGCTCCATCACACACAATCCAAACTCACTGTTTGCTGGAGGCCTTCTGTCCCTGTCCTACAAGATTCCAGAATCCCCATATCAGGACAGTATTATTATGCTAAGTTGGACTGGAAGATCTACGGGCTCTTACCTTTGAATCGGATTTTTCCTAGGGGGCCTCTTAGGCGTCCAGACTACTAAACTGGCTCAAGCACCCAAGGTTTCACAAATGCTTAAACCCATCCAAGTCCTAAAGTGAGCAGGCTTAGGTTCTGGTTGTGCCCACACCACAGGTTGTTGGTTCTCCATGTGTAAGGGGTGAAGGGGGCAACTCAGAGATTTTGAGGGGAGAAGCATCATCAGCATCTTCGTGGGTAGGAGAAAGATGAGTTTGTGAAAACTAGAAGAGACAACATGGGGATCAGGAAGACATTCAAGAATGCTGGAATATCAGAACTGGAGTGGACCTGAGCTTGCAGTGTATTAGTCAGTGTTGTTGCAGTAACAAACAGCCCCAGATTCTCAGTGACCACAATAGCAAACACACGTTTCCCACTGTATTATTGGGGCCCCTGATGTTGCTTTGCTCCATGCATCTTCTCATTCTGGGATCCAGACTCAAGAAGCAGCCATGTGGGTCTCAAGGCAGAGGAAAAGAGCAAGAGGGCTGGCAGGAGCTCCCACTCTGCTTCTCAGACAGAGCTTGTGCAAGCACCTGGCTTAAACCTTATGTGCTCACATTTCAGTGGCTGAAGCATGTCCCCTGGCTAAGCTCAAAGTCAAGGGGCAGAGATGTATAATCCTTTAATAGTGAAGGGGGTATGAAGAATTATCAATACCAACTCTACCACAGATGGCACAACCCTAACTCTGCTATATGCCTGGAGAAACTGAGGCACAGAAAAGGGAAGTGGCTTGCCCAAAGTCCACAAACCAGTTAGTAGCAGAACCAGCTCTAGCAACAAGTTTCCTGGTAATGAAGCCAATGTTCTTAATTCTGCTCCCAAAATGTCTTTCAAGAGATATTAACTGATATGGTTTGACTCTGTGTCCCCACCCAAATCTCATGTTGAATTGTAGTCACCAGTGTGGGAGACGGAGCCTGGTGGGAGGTGACTGGGTCATGGGAGTGTATCCTTCATAAATAGTTTAGCACCATCTTCCCCTAGGGCTGTCTTGTGATAGAGTTCTAATGAGATCTGGTTGTTTAAAAGTGTGTGGCATATTCCCCTTGGCTCTCTTGCTCCTGCTCCAGCCACGTAAGACATGCCCGCTCCCCTTCTGCCTTCCGCCATGATTGTAAGTGTCCTGAGGTCTCCCAAGCCATGCTTCCTATACAGCCTGCAGAACTGTGACTCAATTAAACCTCTTTTCTTTATAAATTACTCAGTCTCAGGCATTTATTTACAACAATGGGACAGTGGTCTAGTACATTAAAAAATTGGGGAATGGTCGGTGGGGGAGTCATTGTTATAAGAAAGCTCTGAGACTTTAATACGCCATCAAGGGGCTGGGTGCAGTGGCTCATGCCTATAATCCCAGCACTTTGGGAGGCCGAGGCAGGTGGATCACCTGAGGTCAGGAGTTCGAGACCAGCCTAGTCAACATGGTGAAACCCTGTCTCTACTAAAAATAAAAAAATTAGCTGGGCGTGGTGGCATGTGCCTGTAATCTCAGTTACTCGGGAGACTGAGGCAGAAGAATTGCTTAAACCCGGGAGGTGGAGGTTGCAGTGAGCTGAGAACGCACCACTGCACTCCAGCCTGGGCAACAAGAATGAAATTCCATCTCAAAAAACAAACAAACAAAAACAAAACGCCATTGAGATTTGTCATCACCAGGTCAGGAACGTGGGCTTCAGCTTTTCCCAACTTTTTTTTTCCTCTTTTTAATCATAAAACCCACAGGAGCATCTGAGGAGCAGCACATGGGGCTGGCGCTCCGGGGACACACTTTGGGAAACACAGCAGCACCACGCCAGCAAGTCAGATGGACTTACTGCACCACCAGGGACATGAGACTCAAGTTTTAGGTTGCTATAAGGAATGTTTTAAAATAACATAACCTTCGTATAAATTCTTCACAGCTTAGAAATAGACACAGCTTTCATTTTTAGAAAGTTCCCATTACTTTGCAAGGCCATCATTAATTTTGATTATTTTTTTCCATTTTTATTTCTTTTCAGTTGCAGCTGAAAATGTAATAAATGTAATGAAACAGATATTCTTAAAGTCATTGGTGGATGAATCATGGGGATCTGGATAACGTTTTTGTCTACTATGCCTTTATTTCTTTAATAAAAACAACAGATATCACAAATCACTTCTCAACAATAAAAATATGTTTTCACAAAACAAAAACCTACATTTTGCTGTGATAATGGCAGCACATCATGCCATTCTCAACACATCCTAAACAGTCGTACATGGCCTCTGGTTGGGGCCATGGGACTCTTCTGAAAAAGGCTACAGGAATTAAATCATCTCAAATCATTAGGGTATTTCTTTCCATGATGATTCTTTTGAGTTGTAACATATGTGAAGTTAAAATAAAGTTTATATGGCTTTGGATTTCCCCAAACCTTTCAAAAAGTAAAATCCTATTCAAATGGCTCAAAAATAATACTGTAAAATATACTCCAGTCCCTCTTAAAGGCGGGAGTACTTTTCTGATCTACTGGAATAGACTTAGAAACTGTGGCCAGGAGAGCCGGCTCTCTCTGCCATCCTCTCAGGCGGCAACTCCACAGGTCACAGGTTCCTGGTTATAAGAGGCCTGAAGACCACTGGCCTGCTCCCCGTGGGCCTGAGTCCTCTCCGCTTCCTCCCTCCAGGTCACCGTGAAGGCCCTGGGAACAGGTACAGCTCACAGCTAGGAAATCGGATCACCTAGGATTCAAACTCCATCTGTGTAACTGCACAGCCAGCGCCCTCATACTCTCCAGTTTTACCCCAGAGTTTCAGCGGCCTGCCTTGGGGCTCAATTGTGTTTGCCCCAAGGTGGAAAATTTTCTGCTGGAAAGGGTTATGAGTATAGTTAAGAGTCCCCCGCCTGACCACGTGTAACAGGTCAGATGATACAAAGTTGTTCTTTATGTGGGACCGAAATGAACTTCCCCACAATCTCCACCTCTTGAGGGAGGAGGAATGAGTCTAATTCCTGTATCCTGTGATTGTCCCTTCGAATATTCTGAGACTGTCATCTTTCTCCCCAGTCTTCTCTTCCACAGAGCAAACACCCTTCAGCTCCAATGCGGTGCCTGGCATGAATGTTTCTGAGGTCCTACAGCTGCTGGAGGTAGACATGGGCTTAAAGGAGCCCCATGAATCCGTGATGCTGAGACTGGGCAGAGACACCAAAGAGCTGTTTCTACTACAGGAAATGGAGTGAGTGGAGGACAGGGGTGTCAGAGCCTCGTGGGGCTGCAGGGCCTGTCTCCCTCATTGCCTTGACTGTGCCCTATGACTGCATCCCCACACTGTCATGGAGATGGGACAGGACCCTAGCCCGACCTCTGTGTCACTGTGGCCTTTCTACCCAGTGCCAAACCAGATAATGTGTTTAAATATGAGGGTGACCAGCATCATTCAGACATGTCCTGAGTTATATATGTAAAACTCTGCAACATGAGAAATACATGTTCGTCATTGTAACCGTGGAGAACGTGGGGCCGTTTGTTCCTGGGTAATGCTGATTAATATACCAACTAAGACCCCTTCGAGAAGTATGTCAGTCACACACGGCTTAACAACAGGGAGGCGTTCTGAGAAACTTGTTGGGAGATGTCGTCATTGTTCGACTGTGATGGAGTGACACACTCCAACTTAGATGGCATAGGTTACCGGACACCCAGGAAACATGCAGAGCTTTTTGCTTCTAGGCTACAAACCTGTGAAACATGCTACTCTACTGAATACTGCAGACACCAGTAGCACAACGCCAAGCATTTGTGTATCTAAACCTAGAGAAGGTACAGTAAAAATACAGTGTTATAATACTATGGGATCATATATGTGGTCCATTGTTGGCCAAACCATTGTTACGTGGCACATGGCTGTACATACATAAAATGCGTGTGTGTAGACACACACACACACACACACACACAGCATTTAGATCAGATACATGGATTTGTATATAATTTCTATTATTGTTCTAGAATGAAGTGGTTTGACATTTTTATTAGTAGTCTACTCTAAACTAAATCCCACGTTTCAATTTGTTTTTCTGAGCAGATTGAAAATATATTTAAAATATTATAACTCTTTTAGACTTGTCAAAAGAAAAGTGCGCTGAAATTCCTTTTACAAGATCACACACATCTTCAAATAATCCTGGGGCTCTTTTTCTTCTCAGCCTTCTCTTCCCTCTCCTAACTAATCCTGCAGGTGAGAGAAGAGATAAAACCAGGTTGAGGAAAGGGTTCAGTCAGTCCTTCTCCATTTACATCTGGGGCTGCCAGGGAAACTGGCTGGTTTTCCTTCTGCTCTGTGAGCCGAGAGGCCTGGTGTTCCCACACTCCACACCTGAATGAGCCAGGGAGGCCGCCACTAATTGCCTGGGTCCCTCCGCCTCCTGGTCTCCTTGGTGAACAGTAAGCCATTGTTTTGTAAAGGAGAAAATAACCTTTTAATGAGTACGTGCACATCGCCCCCAGCATCCTGTCCCCAAGGTTTCATCCTGGAGGACACCCCAGGGAACGAAGCGCAACTATGCCAGGTGACCCCACAGAGCCTCCTCACTCCTGCAGGCGTCCGTCTGACATTAGACTCCACGGCCAGGACTTCCAGGTGAACTAAGAGCAACAAGCAAAAGCCACCTGCCTCTTCTCTGCTTGAGGGAAGTGGACCGCAGAGGCAGTTCATCCCTTAGCTGATTTACTGGCTAGCACAACATGCCAAAGTGCATTCCGGAATATTATCATCGCTGCAGCATCTGCTCTCCTCTGCCAGCAAACACGACTCCCCAAAGCCACGCCAGGTTGTCACCTACTCTCCCACCTTTGCACATCCACTATATTTTTGTAACAACAAAGGGTGCAAAAAGCAAACAGTGTGAGCTCGGTGTGTGTTTTTCTAGCAGGGCAGTAAGAAAATACTTGCTACCTGAGATATTTCTTCAAGTCAGTGAAGCAAGCAGTTCAACATGTGGGTTGCATTATCCTCAGAGTTGAGCCTGGTTTTCTAACTCACGCTAAACAGGCGTCTGCCAGGGCTGAGTTTAATAAAAACTGCAACTTTCGCTAGTTAATGCATATAGGCAATAAAGATTCAGGCATCCCGAGTGCTTAAGAACAGGCTAATTGCCGTGCACTCTGTCCCTAAATAAGTTGTCCCCAAAAAACAGCAGAAGACAATGACCCTGCAAGCACCCAAGAGGACCAGCCGTGATACAAGCTTTGGAAGCGTCCACACGTGATGTGTGCAGGGTTTCTAAAGCTGCACTCCCGAGGAAGGCTTTGTGCAGTTCAGACTTCCCCACCATCTGCTAACCATGCCCCAGGATGGTTTCTGTCCTAAGTGGATTTATGTTCCATCCCTTCATGACGCTCGCCCATGAGGAAGGCGACTATCCGGACTAGATTAGTTTGGTCCTAGAGTTTCTTCAGTATGTTCATGTTTATGGTTATGCCCTTTGATTTCACTGAGATCATTACAAGAAGCGTCCAGATGAAGATGATTAAGAAGCTTCTGCATTGGAGCTGACGTCATTTCGTTATCAAGGGAGCAGCTTGTTTTGTCACCCAGGGAGCCCAGTAGATGGTCCGAAAAGAAAAATTTTTTTTAAAATATAATGGCGGGGGTAAATGCCTTTAAAAAATGATTAAGCTCGGCTGAGGCAGGCGGATCACAAGGTCAGAAGGTTGAGACCAGCCTTTCCAACATAGTGAAACCCCATCTCTACTAACAGTATTTTAAAAATTAGCCAGTCATGGTGGTACACACCTGTAGTCCCAGCTACTCAGGAGGCTGAGGCAGGAGAATCACGAACCCAGGAGGCGGAGGTTGCAGTGAGCCAAGACTGAGCCATTGCACTCCAGCCTGGGTGACAGAGAGAGACTCCGTCTCAAAAAAAAAAAAAAAAAAAAAAAATTAAGCTCCTGTCTCTCTAATCATGAATACTGCACAGCCCAGTGGCGACTAGGAAATTTATACCTAAATTCAGTGATGACTGTCAGCACACTGCTGGTCACTTCCTCTTCCTTTGCATGGCCTTGATTTGTCACTGTTTTTGTTGCTGCATTAACACTGTCATACATATCTGGTATGTTATAGCAGGTTCCAAGCCCTTTTAGACCCAGACAGAGTATAAATAAGAAAAGCTAAGAATTGCTAGCTCCATAAACGAGTTTTGTTCTGTACATCTGCATGAATCACCTGCATCTTCAGGTCTAGAGACCTCGTCAAGGGGACCAGTGGCTGGTCCCCATTAATAACAAAGTCTCTGAGACATGTGCAAATCCCAAAACTGGGAAGGAAGAATCCCTGCCAGCATAAAAATGCTGAGATTCTCTGATTTTGTAACTGGAGAGCAAGTGACCATGGGTCTCTTGAAAGAGGCAACTTCCCCACTCAATCTTGGGAAATGAGGGGACAGGGGACCCTATTTTCTGTAAGAAACATTTTCTGGGCCGGGCACCTTGGCTCTCACCTGTAATTCTAGAACTTTGGAAGGCCAAGGTGGGAAGATGGCTTGAGCCTGGCCTGGGCAACATAGTGAGACCGTGTCTCTACAAAAAAATTTAAAACTTAGCCCAGTGTGATGGCATGGGTCTTTGATCCCAGCCACTCCAGAGGCTGAGATGGAAGGATTGCTTGAGGCCAGGAGTTGGAGACTGCAGTAAGCTATGATCGTGCATCTGCACTCCAGCATGGATGACAGAGAAAAGACCCAATCTCACACACACAAAAAATAAATAAATAAATAAATAAAATGTTTCTGTAAGAATGCATTCTCACCTCTCTCCCAGAATATTTTTTTTTAAAAATTCCTAGTCAGGAACTCCAAACTGTCACTGATTTAAGAGAAAAAGAGTTGCTGGGAGATAAACAGCTTGCTAAAGCGGAAGTCTTTCAAAAGGTCACTAAAATATGATGGTTTCCTCTAGTGATCTGGTGTCCACCAGATAGCTCACCTATTGCCAGCTGCACGCAGGAGTTGGCAAGAGGTTAAAATTCATCCCACCCGATCTGAGATGTTTCCAGTTAAGAACATGCTGAGGTAGAAAGACCAAGTTCCTTGTGATGTTAGGTGATCCGAGGGTAGGCTGGATTGACCAAGAGTCTAATCCCTGCTCTGCCCTTAGTAGTTCTACAGCCATGGGGATGTAGCGTATCCTCTTGGTCCCCCTTTCCTTATCTTTGAAATCAGAGCTATGCCTTAGATGATCTCAATGTGTCTCCTTTTTCTGAAGCCTATTGCAACTTTCCGGAACCAGCCATTTCTAGGGTCGAATGAGCGCGCCTTTTCAAAGGGGAATATTGAAAAGCATCCACCAGGGGGCGCCTGATCCGATTCAGGCGGTGGCGCTGGACGGGATAAATCCTGTGGACAGGTGAGGTGACCCCAGCTTTCCCATCCGGCCCTGGAAGGATTCCAGATGTCCCAGGGATTAGGCTAGAATCACACCAGCTCTGCCACCAACCTGTTTTGCAATTTATCCACACCTCTGAGCAGCTGGTCTGGACGACTGTATTTCTGAAATTTCTAGCATTTGGAAGTTTGGGGCCAGCTGTCTCTCTGGGAACCATCTTTTCAGTACACTCACTTATATGATTCAGTTGCAGGCAAGAATCTGGAAGCTGCTGGAAGTTGGGGGAAAAATTCTCTGACTCTTGCTCTCAACCCCTGGCCACTGAGAAGTGGGACTGCAGCCAGGATGGCCGAGGTGTGGTTGGAAGGGGCGGTCAGGGAGGCTCTGGGAGAGGGAAGGGGTGGGAGGAGCATGTCAGTGATGTTGTCCATGGATGTCCTGAATGAATCCTTCTCTCATCAAAGCTGTAGTCACTTGGCCAGGCTCAGTGGCTCATGCCTGTAATCCCAGCACTTTGGGAGGTTAAGGTGGGTGGATAACCTGAGGTCAGGAGTTCAAGACGAGCCTGGTCAACATGGTAAAACCCCATTTCTACTAAAAATACAGAAATTAACCAGTGTGGTGGTGGGCACCTGTAATCCCAGTACTCGAGAGGCTGAGGCAGGAGAATCACTTGAACCCTGGAGGCAGAGTTTGCAGTGACCCAAGATCACACCACTGCACTCCAGCCTGGGTGACAGAGCAAGACTCTGTCTCGAAAGAAGAGGAAGAAAAAAGCTGTAGTCACTCGAGGGTCACATATGCTGCTTCAGGCACTACGGTATAATATTTGTTGCCAGAATCCTATTACACCAGAGTGTCTGGGTGTATCTATCTATGCTCAGGTCTGAGTGAAGAGCGTACTCAGACACCAGATTGCTCTGTGATTCCAGTGAAGCTTCCTGGATTCCTTCAGTGCTGGCTAAGGATGTTGAAGAAAATCTTCCCCAGCTCTGTAAACTATGTTTGTTGTGAATTGCATGTCGCTCAAAAGGATATGTTGAAGTTTTAACCCTCAGGACCTGTGAAGGTGAGTTTACTTAGAAATAGGTCATTGCGGGTGTAATTTGTGAAGGCGAGGTTATACTGGAGTAGGGTGGGCCCTTTAACCAATCAGGACTGGTGTCATTGTAAGAAGAGGAAACGAGACACAGACGCAGAGGAAGAACACCATGTGATCACAGAGGCAAAGATCGGAGGGATGTGTCTGCAAGCCAAGGAATGCCAGGGCGTGCCGGCAGCACCAGTAGCTAGGAGAGGCCAGGAGGGATTCCCCTCTGGCAACAGGGTCAGGTGCAGACACCTTGGTTTCAGACTTACAGCTTCTAGAACTGTGAGCTAATGAATCGATGTTGTTTGAAGCCATCCAGTTTGCCATGCTTTGTTACAGCCACCCCAGGAAACTAAAGTGACTTGAGGTTGGAAGTGTTTGCGTGCAGCACGATGAGACATGGTGGGTCCTGATTAAAAAAAAAAAAAAAAAAAAAGACAGCAATTATTTGGTTTTCCTTTCCCAATCAGTATTACACTGCTCTTGCTAAAACCGAACATAAGGCAGCCTTGCAAACGATTTCCAGACTTGGTCCATTCGATAATTTGTTTCTTGGTCACCCCCCTCCTCCTTCAATATCACTGATCCTTCTTTCCTCTCTCCTTTCTCTACTTTCAAAGACAAACAAATTGCTGGCCTCTTTCTTGACCCTGGCACTTGTTCTAACTAGCATCATATTTCTCTCTCTCCTGTCACTCTCGAAAATCTACGGTCATGTAGGTTGAACAGTAACGCCCCACCAAGAAAATCTAATGTCCACTGGAACCTCACAAAGTGACCTTGTTTGGAATAAAGTCTTTGCAGCTATAATTAAGGGATGAATCTTGAGATGGCATCATCCTGGATTGGGTGGGCCTTAAACCCAATGACTGGTGTCCTCACAGGAGTGAGAAAGGGGAAGACACGGAGAGAGATACAGAGAAGGAGCCACATGAAGATGAAGACTGTAACAAATGAAGAGCACGAGGGCCCCCAGAAGCTGGACAAGGGGAGGAAGGGTCTTCCTTGACACTTTGGAGGGAGCGTGGCCCTGCTGACACCTTGATTTCAGGTTCCAGCCTCCAGAACTGGGAGAGAACCCACTTCTGTGCCTTTACACCCCACAGGTGGTAGCATTTGTTGTGACAGACCCACGACACTGGCAAGAGTCTCTAAGTGCTGCTCCATGGCTGACCACTGTCCCTTACTAAAATACTCTTCAAACTTGGCTGCCAATGTTCTATCCCAGTTTTTCTTCCTCACTGAACAAATATGTATTAAGCACCTACCATGTGCTGCTTGAGCTGCAGGGACCAGGGCTCTGGGTACAGTGACAGAAATGGTCCCTGTCCCAGAGAGTTTAGATTCTCCACTAACTGGTCTGTCTTCCTTCTTTCCTTCCCACTTAGTGTGGGTCTCCCTGGGTTCGATCACTGTGACTTCTGCCCCTTGAAGCTCAGACACAGGAATGATCCCCAAATCTTTACATCCGTCCTGGCCCAGCATCTCCTCCCCTTTCCCTCCTGCTCCACAGTTCCTCCTGGGCCTCCTGCCATGTCAAAGGGTGCCCTGTTCCTGCAGTTCTCCTGGGAGAGTGCCCAGATGTTGCCCGCACTTTGACGCTCCCCCTGACTTGACCATAGGCATGCCTGGCCAGGGACTCCTGGGTGCCCCTGGCTGGTCTCTCATGTCCCCGGGCTGTCTGCACTCTGGCATGCATTAGACACTGTCACACGCACGCCTCACATGGGATACCCCTGAGGGCTCTGGGCAGGAGTCCAACTCCATGCTGGGGAGGACACAGCTCTCTTCACTGGGCTCCCATGCACCCCAATAGGAATCCTTTGTTTTTGCCAAACTGGGCCACTGGCTGGTCCCCAAGCGCATCCCATCCCTGGCCTCCTCAACTGTTCCTACTGGGTCCTCCCTTCCCAGCTTAGACCTCACTTTCTTCTGGAACTTTCTTTCCTTCTCCAGAATTCTTAAGGGGGCATGGAGCAGGCTCTTCCTGGCCGTCTGTGCAGCACCCCACCTCCCACCTCCCTGTACCTGGCATCTGAAGACTGCAAGAGCCATCCTGTGCCACCGTGGCCATAAAACCTGCCCACATAACATGGCACCTGCTCACTGCTGGCCACGCTGCAGGAATACCCCAACAATAGGCCCCGAGGTGGGCAGAGTCCCACCGAGAAGGTGGAATCACGACCGATTTCAGCCCTTGGGGTATATTTTAGCCTCCTTCAGGTTGAACATGAATCTCCTTAAGAAACAAATGGAAGTCAGGCGATCAGCTCAGTGTGACGTGGAGTGGCTGCCCCAGACGTGCCCCCTCCTCCAGTGCTCCTGCAGGTTCCGAAGGCTCAGAGCTCTCTAACTCCAGAACGGGTCCACCTCCAAAGCTCCCTGACTCCAGAAAGGGTCCCGGCCCCTTATTACGATGCAAGTGTATCCCCCCAAATTCGTATGTTGAAGTCCTAATCCTCAGGGCCTCAGAATGTGACCTTATTTGGAAATAGGGTGACTGCAGATGTAATTAGTTAAATAAAATCACACTGCAGTAGGACGGGCCCCTAACTGAAAATGACAGATGTCCTTATAAAGGGGAGAAACTTGGACACAGACACTCATGGAGGGATGTCCGTGTGAGGACATGGGGAGAAGGCGGCCGTCTACAAGCAAAGGAGAGGCCTCAGGAAAAACCAACCCTGCCAGCACCTTGCTTTGGACTTCCAGCCTCCAGAGCTGTAAGCAAATACATTTCTGTTGTTTAAGCCACCCGATCAGAGGCACTGTGTTACCTTGCTACAGCAGCTAGCTCACATGCTCCCATAGGGAGGACTCTCTCCTCACCAATTCCACCAATTCCTGTTCTTCAAGCCAGAGGACAGGCTGGGGCGAGGGGCAGGTGGAGGTGGGGAGGAGGCGGGTTGCAGAAGGGGACTGGCCGTCAGTGCGAGGCGGGGATTTGCTACTAGGACAGGAGTCCTGAAAGGGAGGGTGTGAGATCAAGTAGGGAAGGAGTTGCGGAGGGACACTGACCAAACACTCTTGGAAATGTCCAAATCCCTCACCCTAAAGACTGGATCTGCCCCAGCCCTTTCCTGTGGAGACAGCCCCCCCGCTCCAGTGTAGCCCTCACGTGAGCTGGTTGGGAGAGGCAAGTGTGGAATCCTCACTCCTTTCAATTCCTCCGTTCCTGGAACCCCTTGGGCATCTCTCTTTTCGTTAAATCAACACCTAGGAAAGGCTTGCCCAAAGCAGACACAGTGCCGGCAGCGGCCCATGTGTTCTGCTCTGACATGGAAAGACCAGTGACAAAGGATGTCAGGACAATCTCTGGACCTCAGTGTGGTGTCCGTCAAGGCAAGGGCCTTCTGGAACCTGAGGTCAGCCCCGGAGCTGCAGTTACCCAGCTTATTGGATGAAGAGCTTATTGGATGGACAGCATCTGTGCAAATATCCTTTGTTTTTTTAAGATGGGGTCTTGGTCTGTCACCCAGGCTGGAGTGCAGTGGCGCGATCGCGGCTCACTGCAACCACTGCAGCCTCTGTCTCCTGGGCTCAGGCAATTCTGTCTCAGATTCCTGAGTAGCTGGGATTGCAGGTGCATGCCCCCCTGACTAGCTAATTTTTGTATTTTTAGTAGAGACAGGGTTTCACCACATTGGTCAGGCTGGTTTGAACCCCTGACCTAAAGTGATCCACCTGGCTGGGCCTCTGAATGATGGGATTACAGGTGTGAGCCACCGCGCGTGGCCTCCCTTGGAAAATTCTAACTCGAACTTGTTCAATTTGCTGCCCAAGAGCTGCATGCGGCCCAGGATGGCTTTGAATGCAGCCCCACATAAATTTCTAACCTTTCTTAAAACATTAGGAGATTTTGTTTGTGTGGTTTTTTTAAAGCTCATCGGCTGTCCTTAGTGCTTGAGTATTTTATGCGCGGCCCAAGACAATTCTTCTTCTTCTAATGTGAACCAGGAAAGCCAAAACATTGGACCCTCCTACCTATTGCAGCAAAATGCAAGCACCATTTCCCCAAAAGGTAGGCTTGGTGGCTCATCCCGGGAGTGCTTCCCGGCCAAGGCTCTGGGCTCCGGGTGGGGCAGGTGACAAGGGCAGGCGGGTCCAGGGCTGGAAGCAGAGAGTTCTCTGCAGAGCCTGGCAGGGAGGGGAGGCCTGGCCCACTGCCCTGCTGTACCACAGTGTCCTGCCCTGGGGCCCCGGGAGGAGGAGAGAGGCAGGGATCAGGCGAGGCAGACAGCCTGCCGAGGAGAGTCCAGGGCTCACAAGGACAGATCAGGAAGCTTCTCTATGTGGTAGTGGCTATGGAGGAGGACCTGGGGACAAAGCATCAGGGCCATGTTTTTGGAAACCAGGTGTTCACATGGTCTTCTGCACTTGCCCCCACAGATATTGAAATGGCCGAGACACGTCAGTGTCTAAACATCTCCCAGACCACCCTTTCTGCCTGGACGTGCAACAGCCATCCTTTGAGAGATGTGTGGTCTCGAAGCCACACTCTCAGGGCCTACAGATTCACTTTGGAGAACAGCTCTGCAGTCAGCCCTCAGCAGACACAGGGCCAGCTTGGAGCGGGGCTGGGCAAAGGACTGAGAAGCCTTCTTTGGTCTCCATCACAGTTCTGGGGAAGATGGAAAAAAGCGGGGTGGTTGAGCAGCTGATATTCAAAATTGACGTATGTCGAGTGTTTGAGTTGCAAAAACTCATTAACAAGAAGTCCCATGTTTAGCGTTTTGCTCCATAGATAAGGGCAGCTTAGGAGATTAGCACGTTTTACCACATCCTGGAATCAAAATAACCTCTGTCAATATCACAGACAGACGAATTTGGGGTTTCATCCTTTAGTAATTTTTTTTTGAGACGGAGTCTCACTCCCTCACCCGGGCTAGAGTACCGTGGTACGATCATGGCTAACTGCAGCCTCAACCTCCCGGGCTTGGCTGATTCCCCCACCTCAGCTGTTTGTGTAGCTGGGACTACAGGTGCGTGCCACCATGCCTGGCTAATTTCTGTATTTTTTTGTAGAGATGGGGTTTGCCACGTTGCCCAGGCTGGTCAACCTGCCAAAGCTGACCCTTGCACACTGATTGCTTCAGTAACAAATTCAAGTGTGCCTGTTGGCAGATAGATACTTTGGGCAGACTAGAGCAAAGGTCACCAGCAATGCAAGACTTTACATTGTTTCAGATGTTAAAGCTACCAGCCCAAGACCACCAGGAGCACACTTGCCAAACACAGTGAGACGCATTAGCTTGTAAGGGAGCACACACCGGGAAACCACAGGACTTCTCAAATGGTGACAGTCAGCAAGGGTATCATTATGGGAACTAGTGGGGGTGGTGGGGTGACTCTTGGGAGGGTTGATCAACTTGTAAACAAGGTGAGCTGCTGGAACAACACCTTTCCTTTAGAACACACGCAGTACACTTCAGCCTGTACAGTTACCATGAGATTAGCATGCCCGTGGTCCTCTCGACAACACAGCCATCTGAATGAGGGTGAAGTTAGTTCAGGCTGCTGTAACAAAATGCTATAAATTGGGTGGTTTATAAGTGACAGAAACGTATTTCTCGAGGCCAAGGTGGGTGGATCACTTGAGATCAGGGGTTCAAGACCAGCCTGGCCAACACAGTGAAACCTTATCTCTACTAAAAATACAAAAATTACCTGGATATCGTGGCAGGCGCCTATAATCCCAGCTATTCAGGACGCTGAGGCAGGAAAATCGCTTGAACCTGGGGAACAGAGGTTGCAGAGACCCAAGATAGTGTCACTGTGATACAGCCTGGGTGACAGAGTGAGACTCTGTCTAAAAAAAAAAAAAAAAGAAAAAAAGAAGTTTATTTCTTATAGTTCTAAAGGCTGGGTAGGCAGATGTCATGTCTGGTTAGGTCCTGATTTCTGGTTCGTAGATGATGCCTTCTTTCTGTGTCCTCACGTGGTAGAAGGGGTTACCTTGGTCTAGGGATAGAGGGGGAACAGGTGTCTTTTAAAAGGGCACCAATCCTATTCATGAGGACTTGCTCCCAGCCTGCCTCCTACCCTGACTTAATCACCTTCCAAAGACCCCCACCTCCTAATACCATCACTTTGGAGTTAGGATTTTAACACATGCACTGTGGAAAGTGACAAATATTCAGACGCTAATAATGAGCGTAGTTTGTCTTGAATGTCATGCCTTGGTACAGTTTACTGTTTGAGAGTTTTATTGCTGGGAGTTTTTATTCCACAGTTTTGCAAGCTGAGACTTCTGTTTCAATTCTTTCTTTTTGCAGCCTAGATGCCAGTAGGTTCATTTTTTTTTTTAACTTTTCACACCTGATTTTCAAACTGTTGCATATTAAAATTATAGGGGCTTTTCCTGATTTATCTACTTCAGAACACAATCTATTATAGCTATGAAAGATTCATGATTCGCTATCTATAATGCCATCCACCTAGAACTTACAATTTCACCCAATTTTTGTTTGCTTTATTTTAGTTTTTGTTGTTGTTCTTTTTTTATTATTATTATTATCTCACTATGTTGCCCAGGCTGAGGTGCAATGGCATGATCTCGGCTTATTACAACCTCCACCTCCTGGGTTTAAGTGATTCTCATGCCTCAGCCTCCCAATGTAGCTGGGATTACAGGTACACATGACCACACCTGGCTAATTTTTGTAATTTTAGTAGAGATGAGGTTTTGCCATGTTGTCCAGGCTGATCTTGAACTCCTGACCTTGTGATCCGCCCATCTTGGCCTCCCAAAGTGCTGGGATTACAGGTGGGAGCCACCGCACCCGGCCCACACTGTCTGGTTCTATCCCAGGAAGTGGGGAGCCAGGGCTGAGAAACAAAAAATCCTAGATCCTGGTCCCAAGTTCTCAGCCCAGGACTCTGCATACTGTTTCTTCCAATGACATCAGAGGATCCTAAAGACTGGTTATATACGCCGGGTACGGTGGCTCACGCCTGTAATCCCAACGCTTTGGGAGGCCGAGGCCAGCAGACCACGAGGTCAGGCGTTTGAGACCAGCCTGACCAACATGTCGAAACCCCATCTCTATTAAAAATACAAAAATTAGCTGGGCATGGTGGTGGGTGCCTGTAGTCCCAGCTACTTGGGAGGCTGAGGCAGGAGAATCGTTTGAATCTAGGAGGCAGAGGTTGCAGTGAGCCAAGATCATGCCGCTGTACTCCAGTCTAGGCAACAGAATGAGACTCCATCTCAAAAAAAAAAAAAAAAACGTAAAAAATGATTGATTATATAAAGATAATCTCTAACCCTGAGACCTAGAGAGCCCCAGGAATCTAAGCTCTCAGTCTTGGACCCAACAGCAAGCCCTGTCTCAACTACTCTGATTGTCTCCTGGCCCCCACATCAGCATATGCAGCTCCCCGCCGCCTGTCTGCAAAGCCATCCAGGCACAGTGCACTCTTCTAAGCATCTCATGGAGGACAGGATGTGGCTTTGCATGGTAGCTTGAAATGATCAAGAAAATCTGTATTTACTAAAATCTGAGCTGGAATTAGGATATGCGGACGCTGAGTGTTAATGGCAGCGTGTCGGTGTTTAACAACTGGGGCCACAGGCCATCGGTTTCACAGGACGCATTTGAATAACGTTTCCAACTGTACTGACGGTGCAGGAAAAGCAGTACACGAATTGGCTTATCAGGAAACACATAAAGGAAAGGAGGAGGAGGAAAAAAACCCATGGGATCCTGCAGGCTAAAAAAAAAAAAATGCTAAAAGGAAAAATAAACGTACATGTGTACCTCTTAAGTCTCACAAATCTGCAGGGATTTGTAACTCAGGAAAACCCTGAAGTGGAGCACAAATCAAAAAGGGACCAAGAGCCATAATCCACATTCCTAAATCAGTTGTCTTTTCCGGTAATGAAAAAAGAATCGGACTGTAAGTATACAGTATCTCTCCCTGTCATGGCAGCTTCTTTCATTGCTTTCTTAAACTATTACAAAGCAAACAAATCCTGCATTCTAATCCATTATAAACCAGTTCCATATCTAATCAACTTCAGCTTGAAGCCAAAGCTATATGAGCAGTGCAAACACTTTTTTTAAAAAAAAGTCATTCCAAGATAAGCAAAACAGGAAATTGGAGGTTGATGATGATGAAACGGATATCCAAATGGTAATCTGAGCAGTAAAGTCACTAAACCCTTCCTGTACCATAAACAGAGTTTCTTGGGATGTGTTTCATTCGCCTTCCCTGGAGATTTGGCAGTAGGTTGCACCAGTTAGCACAAATCATCATCTTTCTCTTCCTTACCCCCATGTCGGTGGGCCCTGGCCAGGCTGTGGGATCCCAGGGCACCAGGCGCGCCCATCTGTTCTGCTGAACAATGTGTGGTCCACCCTTTATGCAAGCTGCAGAGGGGAAGGGCAGATGGAGCCACCTTGCCTTCTAAGTGTCTGCGGCAAAAGCACATCTGTCCTCCAGGGCAGGTTCTCGACCCCAGCACTGTTCACATTTTTAGCTGGATCATTCTTTGTCGTGGGAGGATGGGGTGTCTTGTTCATGGCGGTTGGTTCAGCCGCACCCCTAGCTTCTACCCACTAGATGACAGTAGCACCCCTCCCAGATGTGACCATCAAACAATGTCTCTGAACACTGCCAAATGTCCCTGGGAGTGGGAGGCAGAATCACCCCTGTCCAGAACCACTTTGCTGGGAAGAGCTCGAAGCATGCATTTAGATGGCGTTATCCCATTAGCCTTCCCCAAGGGAATTAGTTACTAACTGAATGTCACCTTCTCCACCAGACTTCCCCTGAGTACCCTATTTACACTCACTCACTATTTTCATCACTTATTATGTTAACTGTTTCATATTCTGCCTCCCCTGTTACACTAGGTGTATTTCCAGGGACAGAGTAAATGTTCAGAAACATTTGTTGGCCAGGCACGGTGGCTCATGCCTATAATCCCAACACTTTAGGAGGCTGAGGTGAGAGGATCACTTGAGACTAGCCTGGCCCACATAGTAAGATCCTGTCTCTACCCGCACCAAAAAAAAAAAAAAAAAAAAATAGCCAAGCTCAGGGGCATAGTTACTTGGGAGGCTGAGGAAGGAGGATTGCTTGAGCCCAGGAGTTAGAGGCTGCAGTGAGCTGTGATCATGCCACTGCACAGGGCATGCCAGGGCAACAGAGCAAGAACCCATCTTTAAAAAAAAGTAAAATAAACTTAAAAACTTTTGTTTGATACATAAATGGAAAGAAACCAAAGTTCACATGGCGTAAACAATGAAGAAATGAGTTGCCCGCGTCACCAGGGTGATGTGGAAAGGAGGACCCAGGATCCTGAACTCAGTGCCACAGCCACTGCACCAACAATGACTTTAATGACGCCCACTTGTTGGGGCTGTTGGGGGTTAAATACGGTCGTGGGTGCATGTGCCTGGCAAGCAGCGCAGGTGTGGCTGCTCCAGCCTGCCCTGCCCGCCCTCCTTTTTCCTGACTCAGCATCCTCAGCACTTCCTCAGGGTGCTCCCTGCCTATGGACTCCTGGGGCCCGGGCGGACCCTGCCTGCAGGTGACCTGAGGACCTGTGCTTTAGCAGCTCCTTCCTATTTGATCTGAGGCCTGGGTCCATGGTGGCAGACCCACCTGCCAGGCCAACCCCATGGCTGCCTGGCCTGTGAGTTCCAGCCGCCCCACCTCTGGCCAGCACCCTAGGCCCATGCACGGTTCCACCCAGGCGGAGCTCCTTCTGCCAACTGGGACCCCCAAAGGCACCGCCTTACCTGATCAGGCACTCTCTGCTCTTCTGCAGTCACTCCGTCTTAGGGAATGTCTGTTGTCCAATCCGGCACACTCCACGCTGTGGGTGCTCACGCTTCTCAGAGCCACTGCTCCACCGTGTGTGCTCTGTGCTTGGGGTAAAACTAAGTCCTTATGGCTTTAGACCACAGAAGTTTCTTTCTCTCTTACACAGAGTTCCAAGTAGGGAGGGCCAACCAGCTCCACACGGTCACTCTGAAACCCAAGGCCCTTCCCCGCGTCGCCCCCTGATCCCATGGCTTCCTAGTTGTCTACATGACTGAAGTTCAGTTGTCTCCATGTCTGGCTTCCAGCCAGGGGAAGGGGAGAGAGTATAGAGGAGACAAGACCTACACAGAGACGTCAGTCCCAGACCCAGAAATGGCACTTCCTTACATTCTCACGCACGCCCCATGGGCAGGGATCTATTCCCACAGCCACACCTCGTGCAAGAGAGGCCGGAATGTGCAGGCAGAAGGGAGGTGCAGGCAGAAAAGAGATGTGGGGTCCCTTCCCCACCCCTCTCCGGCAGTCATTTCCTGATTGCTTTGCTGACTTCAGTCACCTCTGCCCCAGTGAGCTCCTTAATCCGGCAGAGAAGACACACAGAGCGCAGTCGAAGAGGACACAGAGGAGCCGCCAGCTTGGCTGCTGCACTTGAAGACAGGATCCCGACCAGGAGCAGACAGGAGGCGACATTTGCTCTGGCATCTAAGACAAGGGGAGGAAGGACAGGGTGAGGATTTTGCATGGTCTTAAATCCATACGCCCTTGAGTTTTTCAATCCTTGGGAAAATGAGTGAAACTCAGACCTGGATCATTTGACCATTAAAGATTTTGGACAAATTCTGCAAGAGTTAGAGGCACCATGTGGCCCAGATCACCACCCCTCTGCAGCTGGACCCTGGATTATTTTTGTAGAGCCAGGGTCTCTATGTTGCCTATGCTGGACTTGAACTCCTGGGATCAAGCAATCCTCCAAGCAGCTGAGACCATAGGTACATGCCACCAGGCTTGCTGACCTCCATTTCTGTTTCCAGGAGAGACTTTTTGTTTTCCAGGCAGGGTCTCGTTCTGTCACCCAGGCTGGAGTGCAGTGGCACGATCATGGCTCACTGCAGCCTCAGCCTCCTGGGCTCAAGCAATCCTCCCATCTCAGCCTCTGGAGTAGCTGGGACCACAGGCCCATGCTACACCATACCCAACTAATTTATTATTTTTCTTTTTTGTAGAGATGGGGGGGTCTCACTATGTTGGCCAGGCTAGTCTCAAACTTCTGGTGTCAAGGGACTCTCTGCCTTGGCCTCCCAAAGTGCCATGATTACAGGTGTGAGCCACCACACCTGGCTGGGAGAGACTTGAGTGGCAGAGGACAATTTCATTAATTCAAAGCCAAAGCCATTTTCAATGAGTTGCCAGAAAACAAAAGTTGATTTAAATGTCTCATGACTAAGTACTGAGTCATCATTTGGTATCATTATTATTTTACTATTTCTTACTCGTTGAGAAATTATTATTTTGTTAATATTTTTATTTATCTTTATAATGTCTCCGCTGGAGAAACCCTACAGAAGCGTGCTGGTCAGGCAGCCACGTGGCCACACGTCCCCAGCAGGCCTGGTTCCTTCCTCCCAGGACCTCGGAGGCACAGCTGCCCCTCAGGGGCACAGAATACAGTGCAGCCCCTCTTTTCCTGACCTGAGATTTTTCTGTCTTGTCACCCCCATCCCCCATGTGGCCTCTCCTTCCTGAGACCCCTGGGTTCACCGCGGACTCAGAAACCAGCCCCGTACCACTTGTCCAGCCTACGACCTCCCGAGTTACTTCCCCACCTCCCGAGACAGCAGGCAGGTACCAACTGCTGATTTGCTTTCTATGGCCCACCCTTACAACTCATCCACTGCATTCCAAAAGATTGTTCTTAAAACGACATTTTATTTATTTTTGATTTTTTCCCATAAGTTATTGGGTATTTGGTTACATGAGTAAGTTCTTCAGTGGAGATTCATCACCTGGGCAGTATGCACTACACCATATTTGCTGTGTATTTTTTTTCTTTTCTTTGTTTTTGATGGAGTGTCACTCTGTCACCCAGGCTGGAGTGCAATGGCACAATCTCAGCTCACTGCAACCTCCACATTTCGGGTTCAAGAGATTCTTCTGCCTCAGCCTCCTGAGTAGCTGGGATTACAGGCACCTGTCACCACACCCAGTTAAATTTTAAAAATATTTTTAGTAGAGATGGGGTTTCACCATGTTGGTCAGGATCCTCTTGAAATCCTGACCTTGTGATCTGCCCGCCTCGGCCTCCCAAAGTGGTGGGATTACAGGAGCGAGCAGCCACCCCACCCCGCCTATATTCGTTGTCTTTTATCTCTCGCACCCCTCCCACTCTGCCCCCCAAGTCCCCAAAGTCCATTGTATCCTTCTTATGCCTTGTGTCCTCATAGCTTAGCTCCCATATATCAGTGAGAACATACAATGTTTGGTTTTCCCTTCCTGAATTAATTCACTTAGAATAAAAATCTTCAATCTCATCCAGGTCATTGCAAATGCTGTTAATTCATTCCTTTTCATGGCTGAGTATGATGGGCATTTGGGTTGGTTTTATGATTTTGCAGTTGTGAATTGTGCTGCTATAAACATGTGTGTGCAAGTGTCTTTTCTGAATAATGACTTCTTTTCCTCTGGGTAGTTACCCAGTAGTGAGATTGCTGGATCAAATGGTAGTTCTATTTTCAGTCCTGTAAGAAATCTCCACACTATTTCCCATACTGGATGTACTAGTTTACATTCCCACCAGGAGTGCAGAAGTGTTCCCTGATAGTAAAAGGGCATTTTAAACATAAAAGAAATGCAAGGTATTGTAGTGGTTAATTGTAGGTGTCAACTAGGCCATGGAGCCTAATTGGTCAGACATCAGTGTAGATGTTGCTGTGAAGGTATTTTTTAGATGAAATTAACATGTAAATCATTGGATATTGAGTAAAGCCAAGTAGCATCACATGTGTGGGCCTCATCCAATCAGTTGAAGGCTCTAAGAAGAGACTGGGGTCTCCTGAAAAAGAAGGAATTCTGGCTCCTGGAGGCCTTCAGACTCAGGCTGCAATCGACTCTTCCCTGGGTCTCTAGCCTATTGGTCCACTCCATAGATTTCAAACTTGCCAGTCTTGGCCAGGCGCAGTGGTTCAAGCCTATAATCCCAGCACTTTGGGGGGCTGAGGCAGACAGATCACCAGAGGTCAAGAGTTTGAGACCAGCTTGGCCAACATGGTGAAACCCTGTCTCTACTAAAAATACATAAATTAGCCAGGCATGGTGGCAGGTGCCTATAATCCCAGATACCTGGAGGCTGAGGCAGGAGAATCACTTGAACCAGGGAGGTGGAGGTTGCAATGAGCCGAGATTGTGCCACTGCACTCCAGCTCGGGCGACAAGAGTGAAACTCCATCTCACAAAAACAAACAAACAAACAAAAAACTTGCCAGTATCCACGATTCCACGGGCCAATTCCTGAAAGTCGTGTGTGTGTGTGTGTGTGTGTGTGTGTGTGTGTGTTACATATATTATGAACTCTGCCCCACCTGAAACACACTTTGGTGCTACAAAGAGCATTCTCTTCCCCAGACACCATATCCTGGGAAGCAAGGAATTATTTGGGGATGCTCCCAGCTGGCCACCCAGTCTCTGTCCTCAGGGATCCAGAAAGCTCTGGAGGCTGCCTGGCTCTCAGGTCTGACCTGGAGCAGAATTGGGAAGCAAATAGATGAGGGCTCTTTCTCCCCGTGGGCTCCGGAAACCAGCCTTTTCCAGCTCCTGTGGAATCACCCATGAGATTTCCATTAGGAACACTTTTCTTTCTTTTGGGACTATCTGCTGTTGTTCATTTTCCATTTTGGCTTTGACATTGCAAAGAATGGGCTGTGTGGCAGGGACACTTCTGCTTTGAGGCCAGCATGGGCTCCTTATACCCCCAACTGGGCTGCACAGCCTGGCCGGACTAAATTTTATCAGCATGTTCTTTCACTTCTTCCAAGATGGCAGCACCTCCTGCCTGGCAGGCACTGCTGCTGGTCAGGTTGAGAATTTCCACATCTGGCAAATACCAGGCCTGGCAGAACCAGGAAAATACTGATACAGCCAAGTGACGGGGAGCATTTATTCTTTCTGTCAGCATTTACTAAGCACCTACTAAGTGCCAGCGCTTACGCTAGGAGCTGAGCAAAACCAAACAGGGCCACTGTCCTCCCGCTGGGAGGTGGGCATGAATCCTATTTATTTTGGATCTCAGAGTCCTGGTCCCAGAGCAGAGATTCTATAAACATTTTAAATTGCATGTGTGAGTGAGAGCAAGAGAGAGGGAGAGTGCATCAGAGGGTTCATGCCTGACATGCCCAGAGGAAGCCAGTAAAAGCAGACCTCTGGCCAGGTGCAACGGCTCACACCTGTAATCCCAACACTTTGGCAGGCTAAAGTGGGTGGATCACAAGGTCAGGAGTTTGAGACCAGCCTGCCAACATGGTGAAACCCTGTCTCTACTAAAAATACAAAAATTAGCTGGGCATGATGGTGGGCACCTGTAATCTGAGCTACTCAGGAGGCTGAGGCAGGAGAATCACTTGAAACCGGAAGGTGGAGGCTGCAGTGAGCTGAGATTGTGCTATTGCACTTCAGCCTGGGCAACAAAGTGAGACTCCATCTCAAAAAAAAAAAAAAAAAAAAAGAAAAAAAGAAAAAGCGGACCTCCACCATTCATTTCTCCCTAATGGAGAACCATGTCCAACACTCCATTAGGGAGAAAAAACAACTTGTTTTTCTCCTGAGAGTCGGCACAGTATTGGTTTTCAATGCTTCAAACCTATGAACAATCACCCCCATGTGTAAAGCCCCATTTCACTCAAGAATCGTGTGTTCATCTCAAACACACATTTATGTTTCTTGGTTGGAAAAGAAAAAAAACAATGAACGGACATTAGTGACCATTTCGTTAAACCTGAGAGGAAGAGAAAGCTCAGCTTTCAGACTTTATCAGCACGGGAAGGGGTTCCACACTCAGGTGTCATGTGATAGCATTCAGAGCACAGGAAATACTTCCGCCCTCTGGTCAGCTGGGACAATGGGATCGAAGGTAGCTGGGAGGAGGAGGAAGGGTATGAAGGAAATTTCGAGGAAGACATTAAAAAGTTGAGTGAAATCCTTCATTGTCAAAATGAGATCAAATTAGCAGCAGTCTTAAAAGCTGTCCAAAGTGAGGGACCCTCCTTCCCGATCAGAGAGTTTCTGTTTAAGGAAGTCCACGCTAGCAAGAGAGTTCCCTACACAGTGAGTTTTAGGAGCACGCCCCAGGAATACTCACTGAATTCCCTTTGGCCTAACTTTCCAGAAGCCTCACCCCAGTTTTATCCCTCTCCTCATTGTTGGCTTAACTGTGTCAGCCGAAGCTTCACAATGGCCATGGATGACCCACAGGCTCAAAATGCCTTCGTCCTAAGCCTCACTGGCAGCACGAATTTACTCTCGTTCCTAACACACTCTGTGTGCTACTGCAGGTGTCTCTGGGAAATCTTTGCCCTGTTGCAGTTCCGGGTGCAAGTGGAAGAGAGGATGCGGCTATTGAATCCCTTCCCACCTTTCGCTGTGTGCATAAAACCAGGAGCAACAGACAGTGGCAGGGTCATAAGACTTCCTGGGCAAGGAAGACCAAGGTGGCAGGGTCCAAGTAATTTTGTAAAAAACAAGACAAAAAGCCCATACGCTCTGCCAGGTGAGGTGCCTCACACCTGTAACTCCAGCATTTTGGGAGGCCAAGGGGGGTAGATCACTTGAGGTCAGGAGTTCAAGACCAGCCTGGCCAACATGGTGAAGCCCTGTCTCTACCAAAAATACAAAAATTAGCCAGGCATGGTGGCATGTGCCTGTGATCCCAGATACTTGGGAGGCTGAGGCATGAGAATCGCTTGAGTCCAGGTGGAGGAGGCTGCAGTGAGCCAAGATCGCACCACT
Organism: Alouatta palliata; assembly: GCA_004027835.1. Lineage (NCBI taxonomy): Eukaryota > Metazoa > Chordata > Mammalia > Primates > Atelidae > Alouatta > Alouatta palliata. The sequence goes on from PVKV010003146.1 coordinate 67,630, forward strand.
ACATTCCAGCCTGGAAGGCAGAGTGAGACACTGTCTCAGAAAAAAACAGACATATACACACACATCTATATATGTATGACAGAATATCACTCACCCATAAAAAGGAGGCTGGGTGTGGTGGCTCATGCCTATAATCGCAGCATTTTGGGGGCCCAAGGTTGGCAGATCATTTGAGATCAGAAATTCGAGACCAGCCTGGCCAACGTGTTAAAACTCTGTCTCTACTAAAAATACAAAGAAATTAGTTGGGCATAGTGGTGCATACCTATAATCCCAGCTACTAGGGAGGCTGAGGCAGAAGAATTGCTTTAACCCAGGAGACGGAGGTTGCAGTGAGCCGAGATCACGCCACTGCACTGCAGCCTGGCGACGGCGTGAGATTCTTTTTCTGTCTTGAAAAAAAAAAAAAAAAACCACCAAAATCCTACACACTCTACATGCATGTGATAGAATATTACTCAGCCATAAAAAGGAGTAGTTCTGGTCACCCTACAGTATGGATGAAACTTGAAGATGTGCTAGGTGAAGGATGTTAGACACAAGAGATCATACATTACATGACTGCATTGACATAAAATGCCCAGAATAGGCAAATCCAGAGAGACAGAAAGCAGACTGGTGGTTTCCAGGGGCTGGGAGGAGAGAGGAATGGGGAGCAACTGCTTAATGGATAGAGGGTTTCTTTTTGGGGTGATTAAAGGCTTTTGGAACTAGATAGAGGAAGCGAGGATAGAAATGCCACTAAATTGTGCACTTTAAAATGGTTGGTTTTATGTTAAGTGAACTTCACTTCAATAAACACATGCACACACACATGCACACACGCGCATGCACACACACACACATGCACACTTATTGCTTACAACCCAAAAGAGGTCATGATTTTAATCTTTGGATTTCACCTGGATACCTCTGGGAAATTCTATTTAAAAAAATAAAACTCCTTGACTTTAGGGATGTAGAGGGCCCAATTCCAGATCAACTCGGGAATAGAGGCGTTTAGGGAAGGACACGCAATGGCCAGGCCTTCCCCTGCCCTTGCCCCTCTACTCGCATTCCTGATGCATGGCTGATTTCCCTTTAGCAGAATGCAACCATAACAACGCCTCTTTGGAAAGCCACCCTTCCCCCGTTGACTTCCACATCTGCAATAGGGGTTGAATGACACAGAGTTTCTTATTTCGGTGCTTGAAGAAAGATATGGTATGTCAGATGTCACGGGACATTAAATAAAGCTGCTCAGAGATGGAAATTGTTACCGTATTTATTTGGAAGTACCAGCAGCCACTTAATTGCAATTTGCAGCAACGAGCTATTGGCTGAGAGTTATTATCAGTTGGTTCCACGGTGGATTAAATGTTTCTGCCATTTCCAGGGTGAGTGTCAAATGCCACAGGCTATCCTTAGAGGCCAGCATCATCTCCCAGTGAGCCTTGGGGGACAGATAGAATTTGGTGAGGCGCTAAAGCACCCAGCTTGCCTGGGGGACCTACCTCATCTTGCTGCTGGTACACGGATCCTTCCCTTAACACACCCCAAAGAGGCTCATGGCTGATACTCCTGTGTCAGATGAAGGGCACCACGAATGTCAACCCTAGATCATTCTCTTGTTTTTTGAGATGGAGTCTTGCTTTGTCACCCAGGCGGGAGTGCAGCGGCGCGATCCTGGCTCACTGCAACCTCCACCTCCCAGGTTCAAGTGATTCTCCTGCCTCAGCCTCCCAAGTGGCTGGGACTACAGGCTCGTGCCACCGGGCCAGGCCCAGCTAATTTTCGTATTTTTATTTTTGTGTTTTTAGTAGAGAGGGGGTTTTACCATGTTGGCCAGGCTGATGTCAAACTCCTGACCTCAGGTGTCTGTCCATGTCCACCTTCCAAAGTGCTGGGATTCCAGGTGTGAGCCGCGGTGCCCAGCCTACCCAAGATTATTCTGAAGCAGACATATTCAGTTTGGGATTGATTCAGGGCTTGGGTTTCCTTACCCTTTCCCTCCAGCCTCTATCTTTTAGTAACTCTGCCAGAGGATACAGGCAGTCAAAGAAAGGAAGAGAAAACCAAGAGAAGCCTAGTTTGCGTCTCCACACCCCCACCCCAGTACTGGGAGAAAATGTGAAGACAGAGGGAGGCTACATCACTTGGGGCCAGTGCAAAATGAAAATGCAGAGACCTTCTTCAACAATTATGAAGAATTTCAAGATGGCAATAAGAGAGCTTTAACCCAAGTGCCAGGCCCTTCCAGGGCCCTTTGTGACAGCTCGGGTCTTGGGCCCATGAGGCCAGTGAGGCAGTGGGGGTGGCGGGGAGGTCGAAATATGCAAGAAACTCAAGTGATCCAGGCGCCATCTCAAGTTAAGGGTTCCCCAGTTCTAGAAACAGGATCTAAAATTGGATACATTCACCTGTCTGTTTTAAGCCTGGACTTCCACCTGTGAAATGACGGGAGAGGGCAGGTTTGGAGAGATGCTGCAGAGTCCAGATTGGGACAGGCTGACCAGTAGGAAACTGTAGGGACACCCAGAGGAGAGGCAGCCGAGAAAACAGCATGCCCATGACTTGGAGTCACCCAGCAGCCCCAGTGCCGTCCCCCTGGCACGATGAGTCCAGCAAAAGAGATAGTGTCCCCCGTCTCTGCAGAACAAAGTTCTCAGGGGACAGTGATGGACCCAGCTTCAGTCATGTGCCCATCCCTGAACCAATCACTGAAGCTAGGAGACAGAGCACTCTCATTAGTCAGGAGGCTGAGGTGGGAGGATTACTTGAGCCCAGGAGGTCGAGGCTGCAGTGATTACATCACTGCACTCCAGGCTGGATGGCAGAGCAAGACGCTGCCTCAAAAGAAAAACAAATCTATGTATATATGTATGTGCATAAAGCATACAAAGCCAGCTACAAGTCAAGCTAAGTTACACAAAAAAGGAAATTTTCTCACATAGTAACTCTACTCCTAGAGTGGAGCTATCTTCAGGGATTCTGGGGTGCTATGGTCTTAACAGTCCCCAAAATTCATGGTTTAAAAGTGAATCGCCATTGTGGTGGTATTAAGAGGTGGAACTTTTGGAAAAGGATGAAGTCATGAAGGCTCCACCCTCAGGAATGGATTAGTGTAAAAGGACTGGAGGGACCGGGGGAGGTGGCTCGTGCCTGTGATCCCAGCACTTTGGGAGACCAAAGTAGGTGGATTGCTTGAGGTCAGGAGTTCGAGACCAGCCTGGGCAATATGGAAAAACCCCATCTCTACTGAAAATTTACAAATTAGCCAGCCTGTAGTTCCAGCTACTTAGCGGGGCTGAGGTGGGAGGATCGCTTGAGCCCGGGAGGTAGAAGTGGCGGTGAGCTGAGATCACACCACTGCACTCCAGCCTGGGTGACAAAGCAAGACTCTGTCTCAAAAAAAAGGACTGGAGGTAACTAGCTCAGGCCGTTTTTGCTCTCCTGCCACGTGAGACATGGCATTCGTCCCTCTGGAGGGTGCAGCAACACGTGTTATCTTGGGAGTGGAGACCTGGTCCTCACCAGACACCTAACCTGCAAGTGCCTGGACTCCCAGCCCTCAGAACTGTGAGAAAATACATTTCTGTTCTTTACAAATTACCCAGTTTCAGGCATTTCATTATAGCAGCACAAACAAACTAAGACACGGGGACCTGCATGTTGCCACTAGAATTCCTATCTATCTAGCTAACTAGTCATCCTTATGTTCATCCATCCATCCATCCATCTAGCCAGCCAGCCAGCCATATGTCCATCCATCCATCCATCCCTCCCTCCCTCCATTATTCCATCCATCCAGCCAGCCATACATCCATCAATCCATCCATCCAGTCAGCCAGCCAGCCAGCCAGCCATACATCCATTCATCCATCCATCCATCCAGCCAGCCAGCCAGCCAGCCAGCCAGCCATCTATCAATCCATCCATCCATCTATCCATCCCTCCATTCGTCCATCCATCTGTCCATCCATCCATCCATTCGTCCATCTATCCGTCCATCCATTCATCCATCTCTCTCATGGCCCTGCTTCTCTCTGTATTTTTGAAGCACCCAGGCTCTGAAACCGAATTATCAGACTTCAGGGCCTAGTAATTCTATACTGTATATCTCTGTGGCACTTGGCAATTTACTTAAACTGTGTCTCAATTTCTCCATCTTCAAATTGGGGATAAAAACCTATCTCATAAGACTGTTATGAGGATGATTGAGTGCCTCTCATAAAGCACGATTGGGATAGTGGTTTGGCACTAGGTAATCTCTGTAAACGTCAGATGTCACTATCATGACTAAAGATGGGCTCCCTGCATGTGATTTGTGGTGCGGGGGATGGAAATAGCTACAGAGAGCTCCCAACCTGTGCCATTCCATCTCAGCAAATCTGAAGGAGAGAAAGAGTGTTGCTCTTCCCAGCATCTGTACATAAAACCCTTGGAGAGAATTCTGGTGCCTTGACACAGAGATGGGTCACTGGCCCATCTCTGAATCACTCCCTGTGGCGAGAGAGTGGGGTTCAAGGTTGACTGAACAAGACGGCACCAAACCATTCATGAGGGATCTGCCACCCATGACCCAAACACCTTCTTCTAGGCCCCACTTTCAATACTAGAGATCATATTTCTTTCTTTTCTTTGAGACAGGGTCTCACTCTGTTGCCCAGGCTGAAGTGCAGTGACACAATCACAGCTCACTGCAGCCTCAACCTCCTCAGGCTCAAGCGATCCTCCTAGGTCAGCCTCCAGAGTAGCCGAGACTAAAGGCATGTGCCACCACACTCAGCAATTTTTTGTAATATTTTTTAGAGATGGGGCCTCATTATGTTGCCCAGGCTGTTCTTGAACTCCTGGACTCAAGCAATCCTCCTACCCTAGCCTCCCAAAGTACTGGGATTACAGGAGGGAGCCACCACACCTGGCTTGGGGATCGAATTTCAACACAAGGCTTGAAGGGGACAAACATCCAAATATAGCAGCTCCCCACTAGAAGCTTCCCAGAGTGATTAATATCAGTAATGCCCTATCATCTCCCTCAGCTCCCACCCCTTCCCCCACACCCAGGTCTAGCCCAAGAGCAAACCATGGGTTCTGTGTCTGCACCAGCAGGCACACGGGGTCCTGTGGTGTGCCTCACCCCGAGTTCACACACGAGTGGACCTCTTCTCCTTGGCACAAACAATTCTCTCTTGGGAGAGAATTAAGATTGCCTCTCAGAGACCACAGTCCAGAGGTAGCCCGATGTCAGAAGCAGATTTCACTACCCACTTCCCTAGAGAGCAGTGAGCTTTAGACTCTGCCAGTCTAGAACCCAGATAAATCGTGGGGGACCTCCAGGATACCTGTCCAGGAAATTCCAGGAAGCGAGATGAAGGAGAGGAACAAATGGGCCCAAAAGTGATTATGAGGACTGACTGGTCTTTGGGCAAAGCATTTGCCACTTGGCTGGAACCGTGTGGGTACAATGAGGACACTTCCTTCTGTTGGTCTTCGTCACCCAGCCCTCTCTTCCCAGAACTCCCAGTGTTCTCTTTTCCAGCAACTTCCCCTTTTCTGGCTTTGTTTCTCCCTCCAAAGCTTTACCTCTTCCCATACTGATCTGAGCGAGACTCACGGACATTTCCCCTCCACCTCATCAGCTGCAGAACCCCTGCCTCCACCCCCCACGCACACACCTGACAACCGGCAGAGGTAGATGTCTTTGTTTGTCAGTTATTGGAGACCAATGGCATTTTAAAAGGTTATTTCTCTTACAGGAAACTGTGTAGCCCAGGGACAGTCACCTTGTGAGCTTCTTTATTCATGAACCCTCACTCTTCCTCCAGGATTGATGGGTGACATCTCCTCGCTCCGGGCCTTTCTTATATATATTTACAGTAGTCTCCGAAGTACATCCTTAATCAAAGGGGCCATGACTCGTTGACACATCTTTGGAATATTACTGAGTAACTCATTAAAATGTTAATAGCTTCTGTCCAGATGTATTGATCTTGATGTCAACTATTCTTGGAATAATAAATAAAGTTGATTTTAAAAATTTTATCTTGCAACCATGCTGAGTGATAAATGAGCCAAGAAGTGTCTGAAAGAAAATAAGTCACCTTGGAAGCCCCTGATGGAACGAAATCAAATAAAGAGGGTCCTCTCCAGCCCTGTGATGGAAAATGTTATGGCAGACAGACTTAAGTTCAAACTCAATACAGAACAGAGGAACACACCCAAAATCCATGGACCGTGTTTCCCGCCCTCCCCCTCCCCAGGATATTTCTAAGTAAGTAAATCAACAACGGCAACTTTGAATCAATGATTTGTAAATATCTCAGGACGTCCCCAAGTGCTTTCAGCGGTGGGAGCATGAGTAACACCAGATTTCGAGGAACCAGTGTCCCAGGAGCCATCTTCGGTTTTCTAAGACTCACATCCAAGGTGGGCTTCCTCTGGCTTTCAGCTGCCTACCCCTTGCTTGCTGGTTTCTGCTAAGTTCCCCTTTCTACCTTTCTGGTCCTCGAAGACGTCAAGCCACATCTCAATGGCCTTCTGCCCTTGATGGTGCCTCCATTGGTCTCGTTCAAGGGCCTTCTGCTCTTGATGTTCTTCCTGGAGGGCTTTTCCAGCCTCAGCTGTCCATGTCCTACAGGTCTCCACCCACTGCCGCTGCTGGAGAGGGTTCCGGAAGTTTCCATCCTGAAACAGCTGCCCCCCGCCCCCAGCACAGCCCTCCCCAGCCTGGGCCTGCTGGGTGTTTAAATCATCAATGTGCTTTGTCTACCTGCATTTTTATGTCTCCTCCCAGAAGGACTTGTAGGCACCGTGTACCTACCTTCTGCCTTACTCCTGGTCCATGTGGGCACACGGTAGGCACTCAATAAATGTTTCGAATAAATGAATGGAAAGTACCCTAAAACAAGAACGGGATCTTGGGATGCCCAAAGGGATGAAGCTGAAAAGGTCTCTAACAAGAAAAGCAGGGAAGAGGCTGGAAAGGGGCTGATGCAGAAAACCCCCTAGGAAATGTTTCCACTCGCAGGACAGGGAGGAGGAAGCGATTCAGTTGGAACGTGCATCTAGCCTCCAGTGACTCCCTGGAGCTCCATCAAGGGAACAATCCTTTACATGGATCCGTGACTCTGGGCCTGAGTGCCGTGGTTTCAGGACCCGGTCAACGTTTCCAGAACAAACACCCGCGACCAGAAGCAGCAAGGGCCGCCGACACACCACATCACTCCCCCGGCCAGGGCCAGTCCTGCTAGGAACGTGATTATCATTCCTGACGATCTGCCGTCCCAGGCTGGCTGCTCCGATACCCGTCAATGGGCCCATTCAGCCGGGCCCGGTTTTGCATATTATTCTTAATAAACATTCATAGTCCAAGCCATAATGGCCCTTTCAAGGCTCCTGCTTTGAATGCGCGGTAACAACAGAGTGCCTTTGTGTACTTACATGTAAAAATACACTGGCCACCCTGTTGATACGCAGCATATATATTTATAAATATTTATCACCAAGTCGTGGCTGACATTTTCAAAATGCAGCATTTGAAGTAGACCTCGTTTTTTCTGTCTCCCAAGCTGAGAGGCCAGACGAGGTTAATTAATCCAATTTTGCCTAATAATGTGTGGCGTAATGATCTCCATGCCCGGTTTATTTGTCAAGGGGGAGGGGGCTCCAAGGAAAGGCCTCAGTGACTTGGAAAGGAGGGGTCTCCCGACTGCAGCCTTGATCTGCCGCCAGCCTGGGGCACTGCAGACGTGCCCGCTGCACCTTCTGGGAAAGCAAGGAAGAGAAGAAACGGTGGAGAAACAGACCCAGGGCCTGGACTTGGTTCTCCCCAGGAGAGGAGGTGAAGCTGCGGAAGGAACTTCTCTCCCGATTCCATCCCCTCTCCCTGCCCAAGCTCCTGGGAGACACTCTGATCACTCGGAAACAACATTCCAAACTCACTCGGAGGGACTGGAACTCCTTGCTCTCTCTCCCTGCTGTGGTCGAGAGGGGAGCACTTGAACCAGGATCTGGGGCAAAACAAGGGTTGGATCTGATAAAGACTGGCCAGCAGAAAGACCTGGTCTTTAAAAAGTGAGGAAGTCCATGATGCCAGTGGTCTGAATTCTCTCTTTAGGTTGCTTTCACAGACTGCCATGCACTGAAGACTCCTTGGCAAACCTGATCCCTCTTCATTATCCCGACAAGGGCCTCCTGTTTTCTGGGTTTTGACTCATATTCAGACTCGTCTTCTAGCTCTTGAAGATAGGAGGCCTCTGAGACAGGATAATGCTTGGAAAGGTGGTCTTGAAGCTGCTCCTATGCTCTCTCAACTCTGACTCCCCCATTTGGCTCTGCTCAGCTCCAGTTTGGGTCTCAGCTTTGCCTGGGAATCATGGGTGTCTCTCCTTTCCCTGCCGTGCCTCTCAGTGTCCTAGGAATCCTGTTTACCAGTTCCCATTCTCTATCCACAGGTGGGCACCCAGGTCACAGAGCAGAAGCTTATCCTGGCAGGGTGCAAGGACTCATGCCTCTAACCCCAGTGCTTTGGGAGGTCAAAGATCACGAGGCCAGGAGTTCAAGATCAGCCTGGGCAACATAAGATGACCTGTCTCTACAAAAAATTATCCCTGGGACCAGCGCGATGGCTCTTGTCTGTAATCCCAGCACTTTGGGAGGCCAAGGCAGGTGGATCACTTGAGGTCAGGAGTTTGAGACCACCTTGATCAACATAGAGAAACCCCGTCTCTACTAAAAATACAAAATTAGCTGGGTGTGGTGGCACATGCCTGTAATCCCAGCTACTCAGGAGGCTGAGGCAGGAGAATCCCTTGAACCCGGGAGGAGGAGGCTGTGGTGAGCAGAGATCACACCATCGCACTCCAGCCTGGGCAACAAGAGTGAAACTCCATCTTAAAACCGAACACTAAAAATGTATCCCAGGGGAGCACACCTGTAGACTCTGTTACTCTGGAAGTTGAGGCAGAAGGACCACTTGAGCCCAGAAGTTCAAGGCTGCAGTGAGCTATGATCCCCTCATGGCCTCAACACCCCTGGACTGGTCATTGTCCAGCTCTGTGGAACAGAAGGTTTTCCATCCTTCGCTTCCCTCCACCCCACACTCACCTTCACCCTCTTGTCTCTTTATTAAGCAGAACTGGGCTGCAAAATCCCAACATGTTCATCCCTTTTAACATCCATTCAACAAAAACCTAAGCAGCAAAATGCATCTACTTAAAAAAAAAATCAGGTGTGAGCAAGAGCCAACTTAGATTTGAAGCCACTTTTTCTTTGGCTCACCTGCATGCCGCGGAGGCCCGTCAGCACCTGGCGCTCACTGACATGGTGTTTGAGTCACAATTGCATTACTCAGCACACCCCTGCTGAGTGGATCATTGCCCAAGTGGGCATTCACTGTACCCCATGTTCACTTCCTCATACCATATAGCCAGAAACCGGGGGGGAAAAATCCCAGCTTTGCTTCCTAAAACCTGCATGACCTTGGGTGAGCTACCTAACCTGTCTAAGCCATAATCACTTCAACTATAAAATAGGGTAGATAAACATTCCACAGGGCAGGGGTGAGTACTCAGTGAGGCAATTTGAGAAAGCACCTAGTACGTGGCCAGGCCATAATATGTTCTCAACAAATCTCTATTGAATCAGTTGCTGATGAAATGACATCTAGAAATGAATTTATTTTCTGTTTTTTAAAACAGGCTTAGGCTGGGCGTGGTGGCTCATGCCTGTAATCCCAGAACTTTGGGAGGCCGAGGTGGGTGAATCACCTGAGGTCAAGAGTTCAAGATCAACTTGGCCAACATGATGAAACCCCATCTCTACTAAAAATATAAAAAATTAGCTGGGTGTGGTGGTGCATACCTATAATCCCAGCTACTCAGGAGGCTGAGGCAGGAGAATCGCTTGAACCCGGGAGGCAGAGGTTGCAGTAAGCTGAGATCGCACCATTGCACTCCAACTTGGGCAACAAGAGCAAAACTCTGCCTCAAACACACACACACACACACACACACACACACACACACACACACACACGGTTAAAAATTTACAAGAAGAAAACAAACATTAAAAAGTGGACAGGAGAACATGAACAGATACTTCAAAAGAAGACATACATGCAGCCAACAAGCAAATGAAAAATTCACATCACTGATCACTGTGGAAATGCAAATCAAAACCACAATGAGATACCAGGTAACACCACCAGTCAGAATGGCTATTATTAAAAAGTCAAAAAATAACACATGCTGATGGTGTTGTGGAGAAAAAGGGATGCTTATATACTGCTGGTAGGAGTGTAAATTAGTTCTACCTTACACTCCTGTTGTGGAAGACAGGGTGGCAATTCCTCAAAGACCTAAGCCAGAAGTACCATTTGACCAAGCAATCCCATTACTGGGTATATACCCAAAGGAATATAAATCATTCTAACACAAAGACACATGCACATGTATATTCATTGCAGCACCATTCACAATAGCAAAGACATGGAATCAACCTAAATGCCCATCAATGATAGGTTAGATAAGGAAAATATAGTACATTTATACCATGGAATACTGTACAGCCATTAAAAGGAACAAGATCATGCCCTTTGCAGGGACATGGATAGAGCTGGAGGCCATTATCCTTAGCAAATTAATGCAGGAACAGAAAACCAACCACTGCATATTCTCACTTTTAAGTGGGAGCTAAATGATGAGAACACATGGTCACAAAGAGGGGAACAACACACACCGGGCCTTCCTGAGGGTGGAAGGTGGGAGGAAGGAGAGGATCAAGAGAAATAACCAGTGGGTATGAGGCTTAATACCTGGGTGATGAAATAATCTCTACCACAAATCCCTGAGACACAAGTTTATTTATGTAACAGACCTGCACTTATATACCTGAACTTAAAATAAAAGTTAAACAAATAAAATAAACAACACCTGGATAGCACCAGCAGCTCAGTCTTGAAGCTTGTAGCATTAATAAGCTTTTGGAAACATGTGAGTGTATCCAGCATTGTTTAGCAAACATTCCCTCTCCCCTGGACACCGTGGTGCTTTATATATGCTCGTGGGCACGTATCTTACCCCTGGACCATCCTACAGGTGGGAATTCCCCTGATTGCATGTGTAATTAATGCTCCATGTGTGATTTGTCCTCAGAAGCCCTCAGCTAGGGAGGCACTTAATAAATATTTACTAACTGACGTTTGAGTGGACTCATGTATTAGACACAGTTAACTACTCCTCAGATTCTCTCAGCCTCCTCTCCCCCAGGCCCTCAGCTGCGGGTTCTGCCTCCATGGGTGATCAATTCCTTGGGCCCATGTGGTTTTGCTGCCTGAAACCAACCACTCCCACGCCCAGAATCTCTAGCTCCTTCTGGTGTGTGGGGGCTCAGATGAAATCCACACCCTAGGGTTTGATGGGATCTGGCTTCTCCCTGGCTGGGGAAGGAGCTGGATGAGGCAGTTGATAGGACAGGGGAGTTAATTCCTCAGTGCGTGGACTTGGGCCAATGGGACGCAGGAAATGGAGGAAAACTGGCTTCTCTCTTTATCCCTCTAATGGATTGCTCTTTAACACAGTTACTCCACATAGCCCATCTGGGGACATTCCTTGGAGCCGATGAGCATCCCTGCCAGGCAATGGCCCCTGTCTACACAGCGTGCTGCATTGCTTCCCACCCTCCTTGCCTCAGTTTCCCTTGCCCACACTCTCACTGCCCAAAAATACTTTCAAATACGCATTTGCCCTTAATCCTTGCCTCAGGCTCTGTTTTCCCAGGGACTTGGGCTGAAACAGGTCATGTGAAAGTTGCACAAGCCAGACACCAAGGAGGAAAAAGCTTTCTGAATTGAGACCATGTATAAGACAGGGGCTGGGGTTGTTAATATGCCCATTCTGTGAATTTTTATTAAACTGTTTGATTAACATGGTTATGCCAACTACCCCCTTGGAACCCAGGTCATCAGAAAATCAGAGGCACTAGGCTGTGGGCCCCATGTGCCAGCTCACTCCCCTGGGCTCCAGCTCAGCTCAGCCTCATAACCCAGAAAATTCTGCTCTCAGCCCTTTTGTGCCCAGAGCTGTGTCTCTGTTAGCAGCTTGCAAATTCCTGCCATGGAAACCCAAGCAAGAGCAGAGAATCAGAACAGATTCTTAATAAATTAGTGCACTGTAGTTATGTAGGAAGAGATTTGCTCTCAGGTAATGAGGACAACACAGCAGGTTAATGGCAGGTGCATGAGTTGGACAGGCAGAAGGACTTGCCCTCGGGGATGCCTGCTCTCTCTCAGGTCGGCTGATTCACAATAGGGCGCTCATTCAATTCTGTCCACCAGAGAGCCCATGAGGGCACAAGCCCAGCCATGCTCCTTCCTGATCAGGTCCCACTTACCTCCCACAGAAAAGGGGAAGAACGTGGTTCCTTTTGAAGGATCTTCCTTGAGGGTGCTCATGAGTAGATTATCAATGAAAGTTGATAAAGTAACTATCTCATTTGCTGAGAATCCACCAACAAATGCACTCTATTTATCCTGGGTGACAGAGCGAGGTAGTTACATTAATATTAAAAGCAGTAAGACAAACCTCAGATTTGTATGGCACTATGTTGTCTTCAGAATTCTTTTCCAGGTATTGTGCAGTTTGATTACAATGGCACAAGCCACGGCTCTCTGTAGCAGCCTTGAATTAAGTCAGAATCGTTGAACGGCAGCAATGCCTTAGGGTTCAATGTATTAGGCAATCGATGTCTCGATTCCAGGGGAAAGGCAACGTGACTACGCAGAGGCTCTGTTAAGGGAAGGACTAGAGGAAGAGATGTGGAAAGAGGGGGGAAGGGCCAGGCGCGGTAGCTCATATCTGTAATCCTGCACTTTAGGGGGGCCAAGGGAGGTGGATCACAAGGTCAGGAGTTCAAGACCAGCCTGGCCGAGATAATGAAACCCCATCTCTACTAAAAATACAAAAATTAGCCAGGTGCGGTGGCGGGCACCTGTAATCCCAGCTACTCAGGAGGCTGAGGCAGGATGTGGAGGCTGCAGTGAGCCAAGATCATGCCACTGCACTTTGTCTAGCCTGGGCTAGAGAGACAGAGAGAGGCAGGGGGAAAGAGTAAGAAATGGCCATGAAATTAAATTGGTGAACAGGGACCACTTTTCCTAGGAAGAAGAGGTCAATGTGGTTTCGAGGATTAGAATTTGATCCATATCCTTTCAACCAAAGAATCCTATTTCTACAATGAACAGATTTAAAAGTAGTTATTTAACAAGTATTTGCTGACTGATGAATGAACACAGAGGTCAACAAAAGAGGGCTACGAGCACCCCAAAGTGAAAGAACAGAGAGAGGGAACGCGGCTTGTCTAAGCAGTGGTAGAGCTGAAGCAACTATGATTTCCAGGATGGAACAATTCGTCAGGTGACCTTGAACGAGACTGTTAACCCTCTTTTTGTTGCTATGTAAAAGGCAGATAATATCTATTCCATACATGGCAGCGCTAAAGGAGGGTAAACATGATTGATCGCTGTGACTTTGAGGAAGGAAGACAGTGTAATAAATACTAATTATAATAACCATTCTTGGCTTCTAAGAAAAATGCCTTTTAAGAAAGGAAGGAAGGAAAGAACAATCCCTCCAACAGGGGCCTCCTGGGACAGCCTTCATGTGTCACGGCCTTGTGCGGGTCTGAATAAATCCAAAGGGAAAATGATTCGGTGACAGTTCGTGACAGCAGGAGTAGGCAGAAGACCTTCTCTTTCTTCATCGTTTTTCATAAATTAATTTCATGTTTCAGTTGTCAAATTACCGCAACTTTAGATTAATATACATGGGTCCAAGACTTGTGGGTAATTGTGTATTTCTGTGCTTCACATAAATGCTAACTATAAACATTTAAAATGTAAAGGTCAGGCCAGGCATGGTGGCCCACGCCCGTAATCCTAGCACTTTGGGAGGCCGAGGCAGGTGGATCACTTGAGGTTAGGAGTTTGAAACTAGCCTGGCTAACATGGCGACACCCCATCTCTACTTTAAAAAAAGTACAAAAATTAGCTGGGTGTAGTGGTGTGTGCCTGTAATCCCAGTTACCTGGGTGGCTGAGGCAGGAGAATTGCCTGAACCCAGGAGGCAGAGGTTGTAGTGAGCTAAGATCGTGCCACTGTACTCCAGCCTAGACAGCAAGCAAGACTCCATCTCAAATATATATATATATTTAGTAGAGACAATATATCGTCTTTACTAAAGAGAGAGAGAGAGAGAGAGAGAGAGAGAGAGAGAGAGAGAGAGGTCAGCTGGGCACTGTGGCTCACACTTGTAATCCCAGCACTTTCAGAGGGCAGGGCAGGAGGATTGCTTAAGCTCAGGAGTTCAACACCAGCCTGAGCAATACAGTGAGAGCCATCTCTACAAAAATTACAAAATATTAGCCAGGCAGGTTGGTTCATGCTTGCAGTCCTAACTGCTCCAGAGGCTGAGGTGGGAGGATCGCTGCAGCCCAGGAAGCTGAGGTTGCAGTAAGCCATGATTGTGCCAGTGTACTCCAGCCTGGGAGACAGAGCAAGACCTTGTCCCAAAAAAAAAAGGCCAGATTCAGTGGCTCACGCCTGTAATCCCAGCACTTTGGGAAGCTGAGGGGCTAATTGGTTTAGTCAGGAGTTTGAGACCAGCCTGACCAAAATGGTGAAACCCCATCTCTACTAAAATTACAAAAATTAGTTGGGTATGGTGGCGCATGCCTGTAATCCCAGCTACTCAGGAGGCTGAGGCAGGAGAATAACTTGAACCCGGGAGGCAGAGGTTGCAGTGAGCCGAGATCGCATCACTGCACTCCAGCCTGGGTGACAGAGCGAGACTCCGTCTCAAAAAAAAAAAAAAAAAAGGGCCGGGCGCGGTGGCTCACGCCTGTAATCCCAGCACTTTGGGAGGCCGAGGCGGGTGGATCACGAGGTCAAGAGATCGAGACCATCCTGGTCAACATGGTGAAACCCCGTCTCTACTAAAAATATAAAAATTAGCTGGGCATGGTGGCACGTGCCTGTAGTCCCAGCTACTCGGGAGGCTGAGGTGGGAGAATTGCTTGAGCCCAGGAGGCGGAGGTTGCGGTGAGCCGAGATCGCGCCATTGCACTCCAGCCTGGGTAACAAGAGCGAAACTCCGTCTCAAAAAAAAAAAAAGTAAAGGCCATAAACTAGCTTTGTGTAAAAACTCAAAAACTCTGGTATATATAATGACAGACACTTCATCATCTCTGGCTCCTAGCAAATGGTTGCATCCTTGAGTGAATCCCTTAAGCTTTCTGTGGCTTTGTGATTCCAATCTTATGTCCTATACACTGCCTAGTTTCTCCTGGAAATGAATGGGAGCATGCCTGAACTTCCAGATCAATTTACCACCCCTTTCGCCCTTTCCCTCTGGACTCTCTGTTTCCTCCCTGTTTCTTGAGAACATGCACACAGTTTACATCACGGTTTACAGTGTTTCAAGCCCAAACAGAACATGCTCCTCAGGGAAGGGACTGATTGGTTTAGTTTTCAGGCAGCCCCGAGAGGGGTGGTAATTGACACTTGAACGATGACATGTTGCATTCCTTCATTTCGCAGCAGTAATTGAACACACATGAACCCCCCGTACTGGTGACCCTGGAGTGTGCCACACACCTGGAAGTAGTGAGGTTCAATTAATATGTCACCGCCACTAATAGTGGCTACCAGTGAGAACCACCAGTCAGCTGCCACAGCCCGGTGGTCACATAACAAAGCAGAGAGCAATGCAGGGTGAACCCCGGGAGCGGCTGCTCCACAGCAGAGCATCCCTGGACTGGCCCCTAAAATCTGGTTTGTCCAAAAAAACTTTTTCACTTTTAATAACTCCAATTAATTTTACCTAATAGCTGTGTTTACCTCTCCCTCAAAGAGTTATTTTTGCATTAAAATAGCAAAATGGTCAACTAGAAGGAGGCAGCAATGACCCAGCTAAATTTTTGTGATGATACTTTTAATATAAAAAACAGATCAGAAATGGAGTATGATATGGATATGAATAGGAAAGGTGGGACTCAAGCCAAGGAAATGCAGAAAGAATGATGGGTTCCCCCGAGTGTTTTGGGGTGCTGACAGTAGCCTGGGGATACTGCAGGGTTATTGCAAGCCTGGTGGCTGCTCTTCCAGAACCCACAGGCTCGGGGTGGCAGTCAGCACAACGATGTGGGACATGTGCCCTGAGGCAGAGAATGGGGCACCCAGGGCAGCCTTAGCAGTGCCCTCCCCTCATCTGGAATCTCAGGAGACTTCCTGGAGGAAGCTGCATCTAAGTTGGAGGAGAAACAGGAGTGAGCAGGGGAAGGGAAGGGAGAGGGGAGACGGCTCCAGGCAGGGTGCCAGCACTGCCAAGGCTATGAGGCCAGAGAGAAAATGGTAACATGAGGAGGGGGCGCCGAAGGAAAGCGGGAGCTTGTGGGGTGCTTAAGGGCAGAAGTGAGCACTTCCATTTCAGAGCCTACTTACGCTTTTTCCAGAACCAATAGCTACTGTCCTCTTTAAACACACACACACACACACACACACACACACACACACACACACACAATTAGTATTCAAACAAGAGTAAAGCTACAATTTTGGCATATTCTTGGAGGAGAGGAAAATGGACATTTCATTTTATATCTGATACATTCCATTTAATGCATTAACAAAGTCCGGCAGCACTGCCCAAATGAGTGGAAATCCGCCAAAGCCGAAGGCCAACAACCCTGTGGCAGAGTCCATGTTGCTCAGGCTGGTCTCGAACTCCTGAACTCAAGCGATCTGCCTGCCTCAGCCTCCCAACTGGAGGCTGGAGCTGGGATTACAGGCATAGCCACGGCACCTGGCGGGCTCCAGATATTTCTGAAGGTGAGAGTACGCTGGCAAGCTGCAGAGGAGGACTGGTTGGAAGACTGTGTGGGGCAAGGCAGGCCCTCAGGCCCCTCCTGGTGCATTGGTGTTGCTGGTGTTGCTCACCTGCTTTCTGAATGTCTGCTGCTTGCCCTCCCCTTCAGAATACTGGATGTTTCCTCTCTGACCAGGTGAACCAAAGAGGCTCAGGGCACTGTATCCAGCAGAAGGCAGCAGAATGAAAAGCATGCTCACCTAACAGGGAGATCAGCCCACGCCATCTAATGGCGTTGAAAAGAATGGTGTAGTCTCAGAAGGACCAATGTGCCCGAACTTGCAGGACGTCACCTGAACCCAAACTGGAATTAGAGTTTGATGCCTCTCAAAACCAGTGAGCCCGCTGCTCTTCTCACATGTATCTCCATGTGTGGACGTGCACTGGAGCCTTTTTCTACCCTCTGAAGGAGAGACACATTCTGTTTAGAGGCTCACAGAAGACAAGAAAGTGAGAAGGCTGAGGAGAGTGGAGGACCCAACAGGAAACTACCATCTCCAGTCTCCCAGGCTGGGTTGAGCCTCGGCAGAGAGGCGTGTTGATCTCAGCATGGGCAGTGTGCCGTAAAGGGCTCATTGTGTTGTTAGTCAAGGAACTTACTGTCCTTCCCTGAAGGAGGATTATACTTCCTCACGCCAAGTCCTCAAGACAATGGACTTGGCCACATTACCTTCTTGGACAATGAAATGTGAGAGGAAGTGATGTATGACACTTCTGAGCTAAGCCTTTAAGAGCCTATGCTTTGTTAGGACCATGGCCATTTCCTCTTTCTTTCCCCTCTGCCACAAAACCAGCTTGTGCTGGATGGAAGCTGGGTCCTGGATCTTTAGCTTGAGTCCAGGCGTGAGGACAACATGCAGCAGAGTGAACACAGTGTGCATAAGAAGTCAACTTCTATTGTTCTAATTATCTACAAAGTTAGGGATTGTTTGTTACACAGCATACCAGCAGCAGAAACTGATTGATACAACTGCAGTGATAGTTGCAGCTGGATGGGCAGGAGAGACATTCTGTGTCTCCTGCATGGATAAGCATTGTTCCCAGCTCTCGAGGACAGCTGTCTGGGCTGCTCTTGAAGATGGCACCCTTGACCCAGGCACCACTGCCTTCACAGTGGGCACCAGCAGTGGTGTCATGAAGAAGTGCTTCCATCTAGTGGACTGTGGGCTGCAGATAAGTACAAAAAGAGGAATATAAGAGGAGTCAGAGAGGGCAGATGTGAATACAGCATCTCCCTCAGAGAATTTCAGCTTTACCCAAGACTTTGCAAGCTTGGAGGTCTAGAGTAGGAAAGTGGGAATAATAAATGACCCTGTTGGAAATGGGACACAAATTGTGCCAATTATTAAACTTTTTTTCTCTCAACTCTAACCCTACCTTTAGGCTTTGGGCTTTGCTTTTTTATTTTTTTCTGAGCCAGGGTCTTGCTCTGTCACCCAGGCTGGAGTGCAGTGGCACAATCACAGTTCACTGCAGCCTTGACCTCCCAGGCTCAAGTGACCCTCCTGTCTCAGCATCCTGAGTAGCTGAAACTACAAGCACACACCACCACACCTGGCTAATTTTTGTATTTTTTTGTAGAGACAGGGTCTCGCTATGTTGCCCAGACTTACGCCTGTAATCTCAGCACTTTGGAGACTGAGGCAGGCAGGTCATTTGAGATTAGGAGACCAGCCTGGCCAACTTGGTGAAACCCCATCTCTACCAAAAATAGAAAAATTAGACAGGTATAGTGGCAGGCACTTGTAGTCCCAGCTACTCCAGAGGCTGAGGCAGGAGAATCACTCGAACCCGGGAGGCAGAGGTTGCGGTGAGCCGAGAGCGCCATCCCACTGCACTCCAGCCTGGGCAACAGAGCAAGACTCTCTCACAAAAAACAAATCAAGACAAAAAAAAAAAAAACACACACACAACTTTTTATTCTTTTTTTTTTTCTCCTTCCTCTTCCCAATCCTCTATTCCTGTTCTGTAAAACGAAGGGGGATTTCTCTTTTTGATGTCTAATCAGTTGCAGAAATGGACAGAAGTCTTGAACCCAAGGAAGAGCAAGGTTGGATGCACAAGTTAGACAGGATGGGAGAGGACATCTCTGCAAATGGTGAGACACATGGAAAACAGCAAAGGCCAAACGATGGTGGGTGACAATCCAGGGGCGGGAAGAGGAAGCCAGTCCATGGGAAAGAGCTGGAAAACTCCTCAGCAGAAACAATGCTGAAGCACAGCGCTGGCAAAGGGGACTCTGGCAGGGTGTGTGTGCTTGGGACAAATGAGACTTCAGGTACCCCATCTCTGAGGGCCCACCAGCCGAGGTGAAGCTGACCCTGGCTGCCAGCCTCAAGCTTTGGGGAGGCCTGTCCTGGGTCTGTGGTCCCCTGACTCTCCACCCTGCCCACCTTATGGGCTTCCCAGCTGCAGTGGCCCAGGGAGGCCTCCTGCCATGTCCACCCCCACCAAGCTGCATCTCAGCCCTCCACCAGGGTCTCTCAGCACAGTCCCCATTGCACCTCCAGTGGCGGGAGCTGCAGTGACTCTGGAACTAGGGTCTGGCCTGATCCACCCAGGAAGCTCTGGCCACTGCTGGAAACTACAGTATAGTCTGGAAGGGCCGGGCATACTCTGCCCAGAAGAGACAGAGGAAGGAGCCCTCAGAGAATTGTTCTCCCTGCCCTCCAACCCCACAGCCTGTTCCAAGCATCAGTGGTTAAAGGTGGCTTCTCCTGAGATGCCTTACATGACCACGAGATGCTGATGTCCTGGGTGTGGTGGCCAGCTGAGCAAAGCCCCGCCAGGTACTGGCATTCCTCCTTTTCTGCCTCACTTTCCTTCTTCCCACACTCTGGCTTCTCTGAGGTTGCACCAACCACCCCCACAAAAAGGAATTTGCAAGTTAGATAAGCTTTACCACAGACTGTTTTCCAGGGTGCTGAACTAGCTTTGCCTCAGGGAAAAAGGTGCCTCTCTGTAGAGGGGCAAGAGGCTGCCTTCTGCAAATTCTGACCTCGTTCATGTTCTGGAATGAGTGTAGAGGCATATCATCTGTGTTCGTTTCCTACTACAAACTGGGAGGCTTACAACAACAGAAATGTATTGTCTCTCAGTCCTGGAGGCCAGAGGTCTGGCAACAAGTTGTAGGCAGGGCTGGGGCAGGATCCTTCCTCGCCTCTCCCAGCTTCTGGAGCTCCTGGCACTCCCTGGCGCTCCTGGTTTATGGCAACATCCCCCTCCTCTCTCTCCTCTGTGTTCACAGCACCTTCTTCCCTATGTTTCTGCCTAAGCTCCCTCGGCTTCCCACTTCTAAGGACACTTGGGGTGCCATGTGGGGTGCCACGTGGGGCCCACCCAGGTAAGCCAGGATGATCTCCTCACCTCAGGATCCTTAACTGTCACGTCCTTTTTCCAAATAAGGTCACATTCACAGGCTCCAGGGATTAGGATGTGGAAATAGCTTTGGGGGGCACATTTTTCAATCCCCCATACCATCCTCACTCCCCTGGCTGAAATATACATCAGGGAAAGAGAAAGGAAAGAAAATCAAGTGAAATTCCAACCCAACAATTCTAAAATGGAGAGAGAAGCATGAACAGGAAAAGTGTGACCTTTCCATTTCTAGTGCTTTCTGTGGCCCAGGAGAGATCTGGCCTTCAATCTTCATGTGGCATGTGTTATTTCTTCCTCGAGAGAAAGAAAGTGCATCATCCAGTATTGCCCAGTGAAACAGCGCACACGTGGGAGGGCCGGAAGTGGCTGGGTGTCCCCCAATCCTGGTGAGGATACCCCTGTGATGGCTCATTTCTGTGCCTTTGGGCCAAAAAAGCTGGGTGGAACTGTCAGTGTCCCCATTTAAAACCCATTTGTAAATGGCTCATAAATCACACCCTTAGAAAACTCACTCCTCATTATAGGTCTGCAGAAAAAAACTCTGTTCAGCAATTGCAATAAACATGAGAGCCAGCAGCTTGTTTTTTCAGCAGGGGGTCACATGTAAGAGAGTTTTGCATGATATTCTTCAGTCTTAATAAAAGCAGGAATAATCACGAGCACTTCTCCAAATGGGAAGTCTCTACTGTCAGACTTCACAGTGGCCGCTGAACACTAAGTGTGATTTCAGAGAAGCCAGAAAGGGTCACAGTCCTCAAGACCTCAACCTTGCTGACCCAGCAAAGAACTGGTGGAAGTCCCAAATTGTACCATTAAAACTTCCTTTCTTTGGGTTTGCCCCAGGTCGAAACATTAATATTGTTGGAAGGAGTCACATTTGAAGCACTGTTTTGTTTAGACACTTATTCTGGCATTTTCCTTCTTTCTTTTTTTTCTTTTTTCTTTTTTGAGATGGAGTCTCACTCTGTCATCCAGGCTGGAGCGCAGTGGTGCGACCTCAGTTCACTGCAACCTCCGCCTCCCGGGTTCAAGTGATTCACCTGCCTCAGTCTCTCAAGTAGCTGGGACTACAGGTACCCACCACCACACCTGGCTAATTTTTGTATTTTTAGTAGAGACGGGGTTTCACCATGTTAGGCAGGCTGGTCTCGAACTCCTGACCTCAGATGATTCACCTGCCTCAGCCTACCAAAGTGCTGGGATTATAGGAATGAGTCACCATGCCCAGCCTTTTTAAGCATGGTTTTGTTTATACATTTATTCTGGCATTTTCTTCCTTTCTTTCTTTTCTTTTTTAGACAGAGTTTTACTCTGTCGCCCAGGCTACAGTGCAGTGGTACAATCTCAGCTCACTGCAACCTCTGCCTCCCAGGCTCAAGTGATTCTCTTGTCTCAGCCTCTCGAGTAGCTGGAACTCCAGGCACGCACCATCACATCCGGCTGATTTTTGCATTTTTAGTAGAGATGAGTTTCCACCATGTTGGCCAGGCTGGTCTCGAACTTCTGATCTCAAGCAATCCACCTGCCTCCACCTCCCAAAGTGCTAGGATTACAGGCGTGGATCACCAATTCAGCAGTTTCTAAGAGCAAGATGGTTGTGGTACACGGTGAAGCACCAGATAGGATAAGGAGACACTATTGAGGGTGAAGATGAACAATCACAGTCCGGGCTGAGTCCCGGATATGCCTAGAGAAGGCCTCGGTGATTCTGATTTTATAGAAAACCTGAAGTGTACTAAGTGCCTGCTCAACATCCAGGGCTATGTTCTTCCACATGGAATGTCTCATTCAATCCTCACATTAACCTGTGAGGAAGGCACCAACGCCCCTCCAGGTATGAGTGGGATGGGATCTAAAAGGTCGTTCCTAAGTCCACTGGACCAGTCCACAGTGACACCAAATGAGTTAAGTATGTATGTTCATAAAAAGTTAAGTTTTACAAAAGAACTATAAGCAATAATTTGTATTTCCAGACCATGGAGAACTAGGAGCCTGGGGGGCTGGCTTACTTTCCAACAAGATCCAGACATGACATATTCCTGGAGGTAGAAGTCTCCAGAGATGCCATGAAATAGACACAGACAAAGAAAAGCTGAGCCCGAGAGAGGATGGAGGAGGTGCAGGAGAGGAAAGGAGGTAGACGGTATTTCCTGTGGCCAAAACTGAACGGGAATCACCAGTGGCTAGAACTGCCATATTTAGGAGCTGGCTGAAAGGCGGGGACCGGGGGGGCTGGAGTAACTAACTGAGAATCGGAGTGGCAGGAACTGACCTGGACCTGTGGCAACAGGCCAGGGGGTCGAGTGGTCCTGAGGCAGGTTCCCATGGGGGGCCTGAATCTGAGATTCTCACTTTATGAGAAATTCCTTAAAAGAGTCTAAGGTGATCATGAACGGAGGGGAGGGGACTTCCCTAGCTATCTGCACAAGCAGAGGTAGAGTCTCTTTGGAGGAAACTTTTCCCCAAGTTAGTTCTGCAGGAATCCCACAAATTAAAATTATGCATGACTTCACAAGCAAAAACTGACAAATATTTGGGAAGGCAAGTCACTATGAAGGACAGCTAACAGGAGCAAGAAACATTCCATCCCAAGGACTCCAGATGTTCTATCATTACAAAAAAATGCAGAATAGTTAAGTATACAATGTTTAAAGAAGAAAGGAACTACTTACAAAGATGAATAAACAAGAAGAAACCATGAAGCATGAATGGGTAGAATCAGGGAAAAAATAATTAAACTTAAAAAAATTGATTAATAGACTATTGAATCAAAAAATCGAATGGATAAGTTAAACAGTAGATTACACTGTTGAGAGAATTCATGAGCTGGAAGATATTTGCATATTATCTGGAATTCAGCAGAGAAATAAAGAGCTGGAAATGTGAAAAATATAAAAGATATGGAGACTAGAGTGAGGAGGTCTAGCACAGGGCTGGTAAGCAATGGCTCTTGTGCCAAATCCTGAGGGCCACCTGTGATGGTTGATAGGAGTGTCAACTTGATTGGATTGAAGGATACAAAGTATTGATCCTGGGTGTGTCTATGTGGGTGTTGCCAAAAGAGATTAACATTTGAGTCAGTGGGCTGGGGAAGGCTGATCCACCCTTAATCTGGTGGGCACCATCTAATCAGCTTCCAGAGAACATAAAGCAGGCAGAAAAACGTGAAAAGGAGAGACCGGCCTTTCTCCCGGGCTGGATGCTTCCTGCCCTCGAACGTCAGACTTCAAGTTCTTCAGTTTTGGGATTCGAACTGGCTCTCCTTGCTCCTCAGCTTGCAGACAGCCTATTGTGGGACCTTGTTGTGTAAGTTAATACTTACAGCCTATTGTGTAAGTTAATACTTAATAAACTCCCTTTATATATGTCTATGTGTTTGTTCTGTCCCTCTAAGAAAACCCTGACTAATATGCCACCTGTTTTTATAAATAAAGTTTTATTGGAAAACAAACAAACTCCTTTGTTTACACACTGCCTATGGCTTCTGTCACACTGCAAGAGGGTTGAGTAGAATGGACAGTCTACATGGCTTCAAAGCCTAAAATATTTATTCTCTGGCCTTTTACAGAAAATGTTCATGCCAGGCATGGTGGCTCATGCCTATAATCCCAACACTTTGGGAGGCTGAGGTGGGAGGATTGTTTAAGGCCAGGAGGTCGAGACCAGCCAGGGCAACATAGTGAGACCCTGTCTCTACAAAAAAAAAAAAAAAAAAAAATTAAAGTTAACTGGGCATGGTGTCACACACCTCTAGTCCCAGCTACTCAGGAGGCTGGGGTGAGAGAATTTCTTCTAGTCTGAGAGGCTGAGGCTGCAGTAAGACATGACCACATCACTGCACTCCAGTCTCAGTGATGGTGAGACCCTGTCTCATAAAAAGAAAAAAAAAATGTTCCTGATCTTTCCTCCAGAAGGAAAAAATGGAAAGAAAGGAAGAGAGGCAATATTTTAAAAGGTAATGACTAAATTTTCCCCAACTAATTTAAAACGTGAAGCCACATATCCAGAGAGTACAACATATTCCAAGCAGGCTAAATAAAAGACAGTCATGCTGCAATTCTGGGTTGAACTGTATTCCCGCAAAACATGCTGAAATTCCAACTCTCAGCACCAATGAATATAACCTAATTTGGAAATAGGGTCTTTGCAGATGTAATCAAGTTAAGGATCTTGAGATGAGATGAGACCATTCTGGGTTTAATATGGGATCCAAATTCAATGATTGGTGTCTTCATACAAAAAAAGGAAAGAGAATGAGAGAGAGAGAGAGAGAGAGAGAGAGAGAGAGAGAGAGATGAGTGATACGAAGACACATGAAAGAAGCCATGTGAAAACAAATGCTGCCCAAGCCACAGAAAGCGTGGAGCCACCAGAAGCTGAAAGAGCCAAGTGGAATTCTCCCCGAGAGCCCTGGAGGGAGCATGACCCTGTAGACACCTTGATTCTGGACTCCTGGCCTTCAGAGCTGTGATAGAATAAATTTATGTTGTTTTAAGCCACCCACTTTGTGGCGATTTGTTACGGCAGCCCTAGGGAACAAACAAATTTTGGTGTTGTATAGGAGAATAAAAATGATTCCAAGTTCTTTGTCATTCCCCACCCTAAGAGATAGTATTTATTTCCCCGCATCTTCAATCTGGGCTGGACTGTTACTGTTTTAACCAACAGAATATGCAGAAGTAATGCTGTATTAGTCCGTTGTCATGCTGCTAATAAAAACATACCCAAGACTGGGTAATTTACAAAGGAAAGAAGCTTAATTGACTCACAGTTTAGCATGGCTGGGGAGGCCTCAGGAAACTTACAATTATGGTAGAAGGGGAAGAAAACGTGTCCTTCTTCACATGGCAGCAGGAAGGAAAAGAATGAGTGCTCAGTGAAGGGGGAAGCCCCTTATAAAACCATCAGATCTTGAGAGAACTAATTCACTAATATGAGAACACCATGGGGGAAATTGCCCCCATGATTCAACCTACACCTTGTCCCTCCTATGACACGTGGGGATTATGAGAACTATAATTTAAGATGAGATTTGGGTGGGGGGCACAGCAAAACTATATGAGGTGCCATGCGAGGTCCAGGCCCCAGCTTTCAAAAGCCCTGGCAGAGTCTGCATTTATACTGCTGGGAGCTGCCATAAAAGAAGTGCAGTGACGCTGCTGAAGACACCACGTGGAGAAGCCAGAGGAGAGAGAGAGGCCGTGGGACCTAGAGGAAGAGAGGCCCAGCACTCCAGCTGAGTTCAGCCTTCTAGATGCCGCTTCTTCCCAATTCTTTAGAACCGGCTTTGAGCTTTGGCTCACTCCTGTTCCATTCCAGTGACTGGCTCTCAGGACTAGAACCCCTAGTGCTTTCTGGGTTCTGGAACACTTCCTCAGAGGCAGCTCAGAATCAGCCAGTCCTGCCCCGGGCCTTCTGTTACATGTGGGAAACCATCTTGGATGTCCCTGCCCAGCAGAGCCCCATGAAGACTGCAGCTTCAAGCAACGTCAGCTGCAGCAGAAGAGCCACTCAGCTCATCCCAGTCAACCCACAGAATCATGAGGCATTGACAACCTTGAGGAAGAAGAGACTGTTACAGATAAAGGGATTGCAGGAAAAACCAGGTGGAGATAAATGGCTTGGTTGCTATTCTCAGCAGATGTGCTGATAATAATATATTCTTTTTTCTTTTTTTGAGACAAAGTCTGGATCTGTTTCCCAGGCTGGAGTCCAGTGGCATGATCTCAGCTCACTAGAACTTTTGTCTACCAGGTTCAAATGATCCTTCCATCTCAGCTTCTGCAGTAGCTGGGACTACCAGGGTGCACCATCATGTCCAGCTAATTTTTGTATTTTTTGTTTTTGTTTTTTGAGAGTTGGGGTTTCGCCATGTTGCCCAGGCTGGTCTTGAACTCCAGGGCTCAAGCGATCCACCTGCCTCAGCCTCCCAAATGCTGGGATTACAGGCATGAGCCACCGTGCCTGGCCTAAACACTTATTTTTACAACTAAGTAACTAATCTTACCAAATAAATAAAACATCAAATTATCAAATAAAACAAAACATCAAATTAGCAAATACTGAATCAAATAAATCATAAAAACAAACTCATAGTTAAATATGTGCCTTATGGCCAGAAACTTGACCACTCTGTGGAACTGTAGAGGCAAAGTGGTACTCACTTACAGGTAACCATGCACACCTTATCCCATAGTCAGAAAGAGAAAACACACCATACCTGAGACAAGCAAACAAAGCAAGGTCACCCAAAATGAGGAAAACTTTGTGCCTTTCCTGTAAATTACTCGCTCCTCAACAAAAGTTTTACCCCAGATGTTTCCAGTGCTGCTGCTTACGGAGTTGTCAGGATCTTTGCGGATAAGACAATCGTGTGATAAATTTTCTTTCTCTGCCATGCACAGACTACTATAAACTCAGTGGCCTTTGTAATTTTGTGTGTTTGTTTTCTTTAAATACCTGTTTTATTTGATGATCCGTTTCTTCTAGCATCAGAACATCCTTGCAGATCTTTTTCAAGGAAGCTTTTTTTTTTTTTTTTCCCAAATGCTTTTATCTCAAAATCTTCCATTCCCAGAGACCTTGAACTCAAGGAGGGCAGGCACAGTGGAGGGTCAGGGTGGGGCACTGCATAGAAAATAGAAGAATTAAGGGAAGATCTACGTTCCAAATAGCCATGTTCTCCCACTCAGCTCCCAGAACATTGAAAATGAGGTACGTTTTTTTTCCAGGCAAGAAATTGGAGGATTTGTCTCTAAAGATTCTAAATGGCCCCAGTAAAAATACTGCTGACATTAACAGTTAGCCCCCACCAACGCTGTTGGTTAAAACAAGCAGACAAACCCATAGCTCTCCAATTACTCTGCAGAGAAGCCCGACCGCTACATGTGGCAGTAAACTCCACAGACCTTCCATGCAGCTTCTTCTCTTACAGAGGAGCTCTCCAGGATCTTTCTTTTTCGGTTGGTTTGTTTTGTTCTCTATCATATCAAACACCATTCCCTAATATGTGTTATAGACATTTTTTCCTAGCATTTTTTTTTTTTTTTTTTTTTTTTTTTTTTGAGACAGACTCTCACACTGTCACCTGGGCTGGAGTGCAGTGGTGCAATCTTGGCTCACTGCAACCTCTGTCTCCCAGGTTCAAGTGATTTTCCAGCCTTAGTCTCCTGAGTAACTGGGATTACAGGCGTTTGCCACCACACCCGGCTAATTTTTTGTATTTTTAGTAGAGACGGGGTTTCACTGTGTTGGCCAGGCTGGTCTGGAACACCTGGCCTTGTGATCCACCTGCCTCAGTCTCCCAATGTGCTGGGATTACAGTCATGAATCACCGCAACTGGCCACTTTCCTAGCGTTTTAATATGAGATGGTCTCTCACATGATAGGCAGAAAATGAACAGGAGAAAAGACAAATGTGGGCAGCAGATGAGAAGCTCAAACATTAAAAACAAAATTCTTAAAGAGGATACGATTTATCCATGAAACAAGAAGAGGATGATAGAGAAAAATGGGCAGAATCAGAGGGGAAGAATGCGCTCTTACAAAGTAATGATGCATTTGCTAAAACGAAAAATTCAATAACCTGATTGGAAAAGGAACTGAAAAATTATCCCAGAAAGAAGAACAAGATGACAGCGATAAACTAGAGGAGAAAAAGATAAAAAGAAAAGCAAAAAGTCAATATAGAAGCCAACATCCAACAACAGGCAGTCTAGAGAAGACGTAATACAGACAGAAAAAACTATGAAAGAAAGAAGACCCCTGCCACCAGAAACTGCCACCACTGAAATGCGTGATTTTCCAGACTGAATAGGCCAGAGAGTACCCAGCACAATGGATGGAGCAAAGCTCCCACAAAGACTGTTTCAAAAAAATCTTAAAGTCTTTCACAGAGGAAAAATAGTTTCTATTTCTAAAAATTAGGTTGATATCAACTTCTCAACGGCAACATTGATTGCTGGAAGACAGTAAAGTAACAGCTTCAAATACAATTTCTAGACTCTAGAATTATATAACTAGTCAACAATTCAAGGATGAGGGTAGAATGAAGAAGACACAGACTGGCAAAATCCCAAACACATGGACTCCCAAGCATCCTTTCTCAGGAAGCTAATTGAAAATGTGCTTTTCCAAATGAGAAATGAATGAAGTAAAACAGGATGAGACGGAGAAACTAACACATAGAAGGCATGAGGTATCACAGCCCAGTAGAGTCTGATGGGGAATGGCAAATATATGGTCTCAAAGTCACCCACAAAAATACTAGTTACATTATTATCATTATTATTTAAAACAGAGTCTTGCTCTGTCGCTCAGGCTGAGTGCAGTGGCGCGATCTCAGCTCACTGTAACCTCTGCCTCCCAAGTTCAAGCAATTCTCCTGCCTCTGTCTCCCTAGTAGCTGGGACTACAGGCACCTGGCTAATTGTTTGTATTTTTAGTAGAGACAGGGTTTCATCATGTTGGCCAGGCTGGTCTCATACCCCCGACCTCAAGTGATCACCCGCCTTGGCCTCCCAAAGTGCTGGGATTACAGGCATGAGCTACCATGCCTCGCCCCTTACTAATTATATTTGTGAGAGGTGTCCTAGGAAAGAAAGAAAGAAAGAAAGAAAGAATGAAAGAAAGAAAGAAAGAAAGAAAGAAAGAAAGAAAGAAAGAAAGAAAGAAAGAAAGGGAAAGAGAAAGAAAGAAAGAAAGAAAGAAAGAAAGAAAGAAAGAAGAAAGAAGAAGGAAGGAAGGAAGGAAAAAGACAGACAGAAAGAAAGAAAGAAAGAGAAAAAGAAAAAGAAAGGAAGGAAGGAAGGAAAAGACAATGAAATAAATGTACTAATTACAAAGGGAAAAAATTTCCAGTGGGGAAATTAAGGTGACAGATATCACCTTAATCAAATGAGGCAATGTAACATCAATAGTAGTAGGGCCAAAATCATGTACTACTTGAAAGGCTGCAATGAGAAGAACACAGCGCTGGGGCCAGAGATGCCTCACCTGGATCTAATCACAGGCAGCAGCAGACAGAAAGGCGGAGAGGCTGTTTCAGAGTAAAGGAAACTCATAAGACATGACAACTAAATGCAATACATGATCCTGGGTCGGGGAGAAAAACGTCGGAAAGGACATTGTTGGGAAAGTTAATGAACTTCGAAGATAAATTCTGGGTTAAATAATAGCAGTACTTCAACAGTAGATTTTCTAATTTTAATAATTGTATCAAGGTTATGTAAGAGAATAATTTTGTCCTTAGAAAATATCCACTAAAGTATTTAGTAATAAAGGGTAAAGGATATCTCCACCCTATTTTCTAATGAATCAGAGAGAGAGAATGATTCATCAAATGGGAGAAAACGTAAACAATTTGTGAATTTAAGTAGAGTGTGCAGGAGAGTTCCTTGTACTATTCTTGCAACACTCATGTAAGTTGGGAATTACATAAAAAGTTACCAAAAGGCTCATCATTTTATTATGGGTTCATTTCCCTAGAAGTTTACATTTTATAGTTAAAAATGTGGT
Organism: Alouatta palliata; assembly: GCA_004027835.1. NCBI lineage: Eukaryota > Metazoa > Chordata > Mammalia > Primates > Atelidae > Alouatta > Alouatta palliata. The sequence continues at coordinate 97,425 of PVKV010003146.1, forward strand.
TTTGCACTGGGCATGGTGCCTCATGCCTGTAATCCCAGCACTTTGGGAGGCTGAGGCGGACATATCACCTGAGGTCAGGAGTTCGAGAGCAGTCTGACCTACATGGTGAAATTCCTGTCTCTACTAAAATACAAAAGAAAATTACCCAGGCGTGGTGGTGGACACCTGTAATCCCAGCTACTCAGGAGGCTGAGGCAGGAGAATTGCTTGAACCTGGGAGGTGAAGGCTGCCATGAGCCAAGCTTGCACCACTGCACTCCAGCCTGGACAACAAGAATGAAACTTCATCTCAAAAAAAAAAAAAAAAAAAAAAAAAAAAAGTGGTTTTCCTAAAGGAACCAATGACGTGAAAGGTAGTATAACAAAGATTAAAGAGCATCTACCCAGAGGTAGACAATAGGTCAGTTAACCTCCCTGTGCTTCACCTTCCTCATCTGTCAATGTGGCTAATAGTACCCATACCATAAATTTTGAGGATTGTATAAGGTAAAATGGGTAGCATTTTACCCTTCTTAATGTACCAGCTAACCAGGCCAGACTTTCTTTATATTACAGAATGTACTAAATATCGTAAAATTACTACATGGTCAATAAAAGTTGGGGGGATGTACCAGCATCCTTCTCAATAGCCAACTGGTGGGAACCAATCAAAAGTCCATCAACAGATGAATGGATAAACAAAATGTGATCTATCTATACAATGGAATATGATTTAGCCATAAAAAGGAATGGAATTCGGATATATGCTACAACATGGATGGACCTTGAAAATTTTATACTGAGTAGAAGAAATCAGACACAAAAAGCCACATACTATTACATATGATTCCATTCATACAAACATCCAGAATGGGTAACTCTATAGAGAGAGAAAGGAGATTAGTGATTGCTTGGGGCTGGTGCTTGGAGTGGAGCGATAGGACGTTAATAGCTAAAGGGGATGGAGTTTGTTTTAGAAGTGATAAAACATTCTAAAATTATGTTGGTTGCACCTATTTGCAAATATACTACAAGCCATTAAATTCTACACTTTAAATGGGTGAGCTGTATGATATGTGATTGCTATGGTTTGAATGTCTGTCACCTCTGAAACTCCCACTGAAACTTAATCCCCAATTAAGAGGATGGGGCTGGGCAGGGGGCAGTGGCTCGAGCCTGTAATCCCAGCACTTTGGGAGGCCAAGGCACGAGGATCGCTTGAGCTCAGGAATTTGAGACCAATCTGGGCAACATGTCGAAACTCCATCTCTACAAAAAATACCAAAATTAGTTGGGTATAGTGGCTGGCACCTGTAGTCCCAGCTACTTGGGAGGCTGAGGCAGGAGGATCACTTGAGCCTGGGAGGCAGAGTTGCTGTGAGCCGAATCACATTACTGCATTCCACTTTGGGCGACAAAGGGAGATCCTGTCGCAAAAAAACAAAGGCTAGGCACCCATGGCTCACACTTGTAATCCCAGCACTTTGGGAGACTAAGGCAGGTGAATCACTTGAGGTCAGGAGCTCCATACCAGGCTGGCCAACATGGTAAAACCCCATCTCTACTAAAAGTGTAAAAATTAGCTGGACATGATGGCAGGTGCCTCTCATCCCAGATACTCAGGAGGCTGAGGCAGGAGAATTACTTGAACTCAGGAGGTGGAGGTTGTAGTGAGCCGACATCACGCCACTGCACTCCAGCCTGGGCAACAGAGTGAGACTTTGTCTCAAAAACACAAAATAAAATGAAATGAAAGTCACAGACAGTGAGGAAAAAGCCAAGTGAAGATAAAGGCAGACGGGAATGACGCAGCCACAAGCCGAGAATGCCTGGGGTCGCCAGCAGCCAGGAGAGGCAGAGAGGCCCCTTCTCTAGAGCCTTCAGAGGAAGGGCAGTCCTGCTGATACCTTGATTTCAGGCTTTTGGCATCCAGAGCGGTGAGAAGAAATTTTTGTTGTTTCAAGCCAGGAAGTGGAGATTGCAGTGAGCCAAGATCACACCACTGCACTCCATCCTGGGTGGCAGAGCAAGACTCTGTCTCAAATAAATAAATAACTTAGTACCAGATATTCACCTATAGCAACAGAAAATGGACTGAGACCATGATTACATCTCAATAAAGCCATATTTAAGAAAAATAGAACAAGGCAGCAATATAAAGTAAGTTGAAATGTAACTGAAAGCCTTATTACCCAAAGATACTCATGATCAGCAGTCTGAGGAAGATCATTCTGGTACTCTTCTACAGGTAATTTGGTTGTTAGTTTACTTAATCATGATTAGACAATATGTAGAGTTTTATAGGCCTGGAATGATTTCTAATGTATAACAGTCAGATTTAGGTGCCAATACCAGAAATTTCTTAAGCTATCTGAAGCACAAAGAGATTTAACAGAAGGACTCTTTGGTGTTTACAAAACTGTTAAAAAGACTGGATAGAGACTCTGGACTGGCCGAGCAGGAATGGACAACACACAGAACTGGCCAGCCGAGGCAGCTGTTAGCACTGCGACAGCCAATAATAGCATCAGGAAGCTGCCACTGTGACTGGTGAGTCCAGCAATACCCTTGTTAGCTGTGATTGAGGGATCTGAAAACCACCACTGGAACTGCTGGCTTCGGAGCCATGCCACTGGCGCCTCTGCTAATGCTGCCAGGCACGCACATATCCAAAAAACGTATTTGCTGATCGTGCTTACAGCAAAAACCACACAGGCAACCAAAGTGTGGCTTCCACTTTACTTTTCGAAGCAATGCATTCACTGGTCACACCTAGTTCATATCAAGAACCTTAGCTACAAGGGAGGCTGGGAAATACAATTATATAGAGAAAGGTATTTATCATACCCTGTTAGGAACTTTTAAAATCTTTTAAAATAGCTGCATAACTTTTCATTAAATATACATACATATATATATGCATTTAATTAATCAGCACCCCCATCAATCTAGGATAGCTTGTGTCCAGAGTTTTATATTATGAATATTGATTCCAACATTTAATATTACAAATAATAATACAATGATACTGCCAATAATAACAGCTACAGTTTATTTAACACTTCCTTCTCCCAGGCGGTGTGCTAGGTAGGCCCTTTTATATTCACTGTATTTGTCAATCGTTTTTTAGTTAAGACTCAACAACCTGCTTATGAGGTAACTATTAACCCCGTTGTACAGATAACAAAACTGAGGGTTAAAGAGAAGTCAAAGCTAGATTTGATGTCAAGCTCGCGCCTTTCACCATTACGCAAATACTCATGCAAAAAGACTTTTTTGGTATTAGAAATGATCTTCATTGGCCAAATAACCAGAAATAGATTCGGATACTGTTCAAGAGCTGTGAATGTTTCCAAATCCCTTGAAATACAGGAATGAGCAGGCCAGATTCTCAGCCAACGTCACTGTCAGGATTGTGACCACCCCCAGCAGGAACTTGGTTTTATCACGTGAATGCCTGGCTCGGCGCTTGGCGCACGTGGCCAGTCCTTGGATGTTTCCTGAGTGTCTTCTGTGCGTAATAGTGGGTGTGCAAGCAGGAGTGCGTGAAGATGCTCCAATCCAGGAACTGCATTCCTCTTGCTGCGTAAAGCACGAGTTGCATCTAGCCTAGTCCAGCTCTAGACCCCACATGAAAGTGAGGGCCTGGAACACGCAACTCTCTGTCTGCTTTAGCCACCTTCACACACCAGGTAAGTCCTCACACTATGACTTTGTTGCCTGTGAAGAGGATGAACACGGTCTGATAAATCAGGCATCCAAGCAACCGTGCACAAGGCTGCAGGTTTCATCTATTCTTTTAGATAGGTCAATGGGAGCAATTTTTAGCAAGTGCAACTTTGGATTATTTAATAAGTTAACTTTCCTATTTAATGCTGGTTCTCTAAATCAATATTAGCCACTCGTACATATTGTCACAGTCCACCAATGCCCACACAACTTACACTGTAAGCCTGAGGGCTTCAGAAGATGCATTAACCACTGCAGGCCACCAAATAGCTTTTGTAAGCCTTGCCCTACTTCTCTCCCGGGAAGGGGTTTATACTCACACAACTACCAGTGGAAGGGCTTGGTGTTGCTAATACTTTGGACCTCCCTGTAGAGATTTTTCCCGCAGAGCAAAGTGTAGTAGCAAAATGATTGCTCTTGGGGCCAGGCACGGTGGCTCACACCTGTAATCCCGGCACTTTGGGAGGCTGAGGTGGGGGAGGGTGGATCACCTGAAGTCAGGAATCAGAGACAAGCCTGGCCAACATGGTGAAACCCCATCTCCACTAAAAATACAAAAATTAGCCGGCGTGGTGGTGCACGCCTGTAGTCCCAGCTACTCAGGAGGCTGAGAATCACTCGAACCCAGGAGATGGAGGTTGCGGTTAACTGAGATGGTACCGCTGCACTCCATCCTGGTATCACAGCAAGATTCTGCCTCAAAAAAAAAAAAAAAAAAAAAAAAGATTGCTCTTGGGAATTTCACCACTAAGATGTCAAAAACCCATGGCACATCAGTTGGCGGCCTATAACAAGGTGGGTCTATGTCCTAGTGGATTTACTCGGTCTATCAGACTATACCACGTGGAGTTTTCTTAAAGTCTTTCTCCCCCTTAAAAAAAAAATCCTAAAGTTATCAAAGATAATCCTACTGCCTTCCCCACCCCTTGGGCTACACTATTCAGTTATGTTTTAAAGAACAGAATTGTGACTTGCATTATCAATAGAGAAAATACCTGGAGAAAACACAGATGTTTTCTGGCTCATGTCACACAGGCGGTTCTGAAATCTGCGAAGCTATATCAGGACTTCCTGGCACCGTGAGAGGAAGGTTAGGAGGTGGTATTACTCAGCCAGACCATAATGATTTTATTTATTCCACATGGCCTAAAAACATGTTTGAACATAATGTGCCATAATTTTTCTGGTGATTTCTATGAATCAGCTTTTAATTATGAATAATGTTTTTAGAGATACTCCTGACAAATTTTACCCAAAGTTCTCTTGACAGCTGTCACATAAAGTATCTAAAATGAAGCAGCTTCCACGGCTAACACAGGAAATCAAAGCATGGATTTCTAAAAGATCCATTAGTCATCTTTGCTGAGAACAAGAGTCTCACGGTTCACACATGCAAAAGGTGGCTGAGAAATTCAGATCAGCAAACATAGCTAGAAAAAGATGTTTACTGTTAAATAATTGTTCAAAGGAGTTTTGTACAAATACAAATTTTGTAACTTCACTTGGAGCCTTTTTTCTTTTCTTATAGCTAGGAATTTTCTCTGTGTTTAAATTATTGCCTTTCTAATCCTCAGCTGACGTTTTGCAGCTTTTAAGGGATCGCTGTGGCTACAACAGGAAGCGTTCTTGCTCCCTGGCTCAACTCAGGCCACTCAGAAATTAAAATGTTTGTGCAAGACAATGAGTATGAATTTCCATTTCTGAGATTTGCTTTTAGAAAATCGAACTACTGAAACTCAGTCAAGTAGGGTCCAAGTAACATGGTCTCAAAGAACAGATGGGTGGAGTCAGCTGTGGTGTATCTCTCCTGGAGACCACTTTCCTTCATTTGTCAGAGCTGACAGCTTCTGCGAAAATGACGACTAGGGATCAGGCTAAACAGAAATATAAATAAGTCAAGTAGCTTTCAATGGAGCACCCTTAATGTTGCTTAAACAGGGAGGTATTTTCTGGTCAATTACCTTAAGTAGACTCCAATAAACACAAAAATTATTTTTGCATGGGTAACTACCGCGCTGATCTTTTTCCTTCCCCGGCTCCCAACTATCCAGGAATAAAGCAAATTCACACAGAAGTATTCCAGGACTCTCCACCTTGTTTAGATTGTTTAAAAGGAATTGGAGGCTGTGGCTTTCCATCCAGCGTCGAGAGCTCTGGAGCAAGTCGAACGTGGCACCCCGCTGATTTGCCAGAGGAAGGGAGCATTTACCTGTGTCACTAAATGGCGCTCCTCCCATGGCGACACCTCTGTGCTTTTTTTTTTTTTTTCTTGTATTTATTCAAAATTAAATTTGTCAATAGGGCGGGGCCTGGCAAATAGGAGGACCTCTCCAAAATCGAACGCAAGATTGAACATAGGTCTCTCGCATCATAATAAAGCGGTTTAATTGGCTTCCACTGTGGGAGCCGAGTGGCACTCGCGCAACCCCTTTGAGCCCTGCGCACACTCGTTCCATGACCGCCTCTCCCTTAAAGAGGAAAGCCGCGAGAAGGGACCCCGACTGTGCAAATCTGTGTGCCCTTCCGAGGAAGGCGCCCGAGGGCTCACTCTGCCTGCTTCAAAAGCTTGTGAGAGAGAAGCACCGAAACGAATTCCGTTGTTAGGTTAAATAAAGTCTTAGTCTACACTCGCAGCGTGGAAAGGGCGATGGTGCAATCACCGCGATTCTTTTGTTTCCGTCGTCCAAAAAATGAGGACGGGACTGAAGTAGGGACCAAAATTATTCGCAGACTGCACGGTTTGAAGTTACCCGGTAGTTACCAGCAGCCGAAGCTGTCTCCAGGGAAAATGTTCTTGAGCTGAAAAAGGTGATAATTTAAAGTCTTTCGTTTTACACGAAAATGTGCTGCACTCCTTGACTGCTCCGGGATTTGCCCTAGCACCTAGAAGGAATTCTGGCTCAGTGCAGGGGCGAGGGACAGTGGAGGGCGTTGGACCTTCTTCCCCAATCGGGGACCACGCCAGGTCTCCCCGGAGAAGGCTGAACTTCCAGCGCGTGGATTCAGAGCAGGACTCTGTCTACGTAGGCGCGAGCTGGGGTACCTCTGGGGCTTTGGCGAAGCTAAGAAAGCACTGGCTTCTGATTCTCACCAGACATCTCAGTACCCACGTGCTCTGGGTTCCGAAGTCTCCCGCCCGCCCTATAGGGGTCCCAGCCCTGGTCCTTCTCCCCGCGCCGGAAGAAACTGAGGAGGGTGGGAGGGAGAGGGGCCTGGCTGGAGAGTGAGAGTGAGGATGGGAGATGGGCAGAGGCTGCCCGCGTCAGGGCCAGGACAGACGGCCGCCCGGCCCAGGCACGCATGTGAGCGTCACGCACAGTCGCCCTAACACCGCACAAGACCGTGGTGGGATACGCACCGAGCTCCCTACCAGGCGTGTGTGCGCACCCAACGACCCCTCCTCCTGGTGCGCGAGCCGCTTGTGCGGCCGTGCGCACTGCGCCCCCTTCCGCCCACCTGCCCAGCCTGCGTTTCTAACCACGCGGGCAGTCCCGAGACTTTGCGCAAAAGGCAGGATCCCGACGCCCATGAATTGTATCTCGGAAATCATCCCCAAAGCGGGCGCCCAGGGCTGGGGGTGGAGTCCCGAGCCCCTTCGCGAAGTTAACCAGACTTCTGGCTACCGGGAAGCCTGCCCCTGCTCCCGCTCCAGCCGCCCTTGCCGCGTGCACGAGTGTGGCCCGCAGCTCCCGAGGTCCAGGTGTGTGTGGCCTAGGGCCAGGAGAGTTGGCCACTGGTACCCGTCACCTCCCCAGTGCCAACGCCCCAGGGCCTGACCAGATGGGGTGCTGTCCCTACCCCCGGCGTGGCCCCGCCGCCGCTCAGATCTGAAGTCTGGCTTTCGCTCGCCCTGCGCGGCGGAACCTCTGACTGGTCGCAGCCCTCCGCCGGCCGTGGGCTTCGTCTTCTCCTTCCGGAAGGGATGAATGGGCTCCCCGACACTCACCTCTCAGGAAACTCAACTTTCACGGTGGCCTTCAAAAGAAAAGAAAGAAAAGAAAAAGAAAAATCCGCTCGAAGCGGGAAAATGTCCACGCCTGGCCCCGGCCTGGCTGGAGGGGCCAATCCAGCGCGCCCGCCAGCACGCCGCCCTTTCTGTAACTTTCTCTCTTTAAATCTACAACGAATGAGCGTACCGGTTCTTACAGATTTGTTGAGATTAGGAAGTAGATTCCCCACTGATAGCGTTGCTTTGCATATACCGCCTATATTTTTTAAATCAAATGAGTCTGTGTCTTTAAAGGACTATAGCAGCCCTATTCTATGTTAAGAGTTGGCTGTCACAATTATTATATGCTTAGGAAATATGAGCCGCGTATGTCTGTGCTTTTCTTTTTTTTAAATATATATACTTTTTATTGCATTTTACGTTTGGGGGTACCTGTGAAGAACATGCAAGATTGCGGCATAGGTACACACATGGCAGTGTGATTTGCTGCCTTCCTCCTCATCACCTATATCTGGCATTTCTCCCCATGCTATCCCTCCCTAACTCCCCACCCCCCGCTGTCCCTTCCCTTTTTCCCCCCCAACAGACCCCAGTGTGAGATGCTCCCCTCCCTGTGTCCATGTGTTCTCATTGTTCAACACCCGCCTATGAGTGAGAATATGCGGTGTTTGATTTTCTGTTCTTGTGTCAGTTTGCTGAGAATGTGCTTTTCTTGATGTACAGAAATATTTATCTTAGGTGGAGAGGTTTTGTTTCTTAAATGGGAGTTTTGGGTTCATGTCTTTGAAGAGCTGGTTCCCTACGTCATTAATGAACTAACCGGTTTTCAGATTTCAAGGCGGTGGGTAATTTATGTAACCGCTAAGGAATTTCAGTGCACACTAGACTAAGACTCCTCCAGCGCAGGGGTTTCCAGATGAGTCTTGGGCTCCCTGGAAGCCGTTGGGATGTTTCTAGACCGAAAGCAGGGCTTTGCTAGGGAGCAAATGTGCTGCGTCTCCCCGACCCTGGACCTTGAGGCGATGTTTCAGTTAAGCTGGGCCGAGAGCGCTCTGGGAGAGGGCAGCAGGTCGTGGGGGTCGAGGGGAGTGCGAGGAGGTCGGCGCTGGACGCTGGACTCCCTTGTCCTTGTCCTTTTCCCCAGAACACCTGGCCAGGCCCAGGGAGCCGACCCTGGGTGCTCCAGATGGGTCCCCACCCTCACTGAAGGTCACTGGATGTCTGTGTGTATCGTAAGGGGCCCACTGAAGTCCCGAAGCCTTCTCAGGGACCAGAGAGAAAGAGCTTGGGAGGCAGGAAAGGAAAATGCAAAGGAAAGGACTCAACCCTCACCCCCAGGTAAAAATAGAAGGAACGTATGGCAACCCAGGTGCAGCTTCAGTCTCTCGCTCAAGGAGTTTGCTAGTCACTATCATTAATTAATTAATCACTATCATTAACTACCAGGGATATCGTTTTTATTTCTCTAAAAGTATTGGCTTGAGGGGGATAGAGAAGTGGGGAGCAGCTACGCAAATCCTGGGACAGGAAGCACAGCCTGCGGACCCTCTCTCGCTCCCAACCCCAGAACCCGAAGTTATCCCAGACAACCAAGTCCAAGGAGAAGAACCAAGACAATCAGCTTCAGGCAGCCCCTTTCTCCCACAAGCGGCCCAGGAAGTGGGCATAACCCCTGACCCCTGGGATTCCTCCATCCCTTCCTCTTCTCTCCTGGGGGAGACAGAGCTGAGGTCTGCCAATTGGGGGTGATGGCTTTGGAGAAATGGGGGCTCTAGACCCAGGGCACACAGGTGGATCTGCCAGGGCTTGCTGCAGGTCAGGAGATAATCAGACACCTTGACCAACCTAAAAACAAACACTTTCTCTAAAGGAGTAACTTCCAGTGAAGCAATTTATTAAAACAAGCAAAAAAGAGACATAAATTTCTCTCTCCTACTTGGGAAAACAGCAACAGAATGAATAACTGTCTTGGTCTCTGGAGGAATAAATTATTCCGGACTTGCTGTGGATACCTGTAATTACTTGTAAACAGTGGGTAGTAATATTGTGATTGCCCGTTTTTTTCTGGAAGTAACAATGACCCCAAGGACAGTTGGTGACGTCTCCACAGGGTTTACACAAGGAAGGGAATTTACACAATCGAGGAATTCTTTCAGATAGTCCAGACCAAAAATCCCCCTAGCCATGAAATGGTCATATATGTGATGCTGGACCAAGCGGACTTTTCTGGAATAACTATATTGTAACTGATTGTGGGTGTAGACAAGGGTGTATAAACCAAATAGGCTTGAATTAACACAATCCTGGATTTTCTGTTCACTCTGCTTGCTGGGGCGATGAAAGTTCTTAAACTCCTCTTCAGAGGCTGGAAATTCTTTCCCCTCCCCCACCTCCTTAGTGACAAGGTCTCTGATCTCCCGCCGCCACTACAACAGCCTCTCCCATCCCGAGGGGAACAGCTGGGAGTTCTTCCCTGGATCTCTCGCGAAAGTCAGTTTCCGCTGGGGATGGATCTCAGGTAGGCGCGGGCGCGGCCTGGGGAAAAACAGTTGCGGAGCATCAGAAGCGGAAAATCCAAGCAGCTGTGAGGCGATCCGGCCCCGCCCCGTTCCTCGTGGGGCCTGAATTTCTTCCAGATAAGTTTCCTAATGGAAAATTTCTAAGAGGTAGGGTAAGCGGCGGCTTGATCGCATGCGCCGCGGGACAGACTGCGGATAGGGACGCCCTGGGCGCTCCAGACCCCAGTGCGTCCGATCCCTCTCCCCGCCGTCTTTTCCCAGCCCCCAGTCTCCTTTCACTCCCGACTCTGAAAGCTCTTTCGGGGCCATTTCTGAGGGTGCCTCGGGCTCGGGGGTCGTGCGCTGCATCTGTACCTCCCCGCTGGGGCCCGCGAGGCCTGTCCGGGCATTCTGAGCTGGGCCTTCGGCTTTAGGCCCAACGCCCAGACCCGGAATTTCTTCTCCCGGCGCCAGAAGAGAGAGACGTAGGTGTCCCAACCTGCGGTCACCGCCGCTACTCCTGAGGACTCCAGTGAGCACCTGCCAGTACTTTTCCATTCCAGTAGAGCGTCCAGCTTACTAAGTGTCCCACATATGGCCTGTGGGTATTCGCTCTAAGAGTCCTTTTCCGAGGGCCCCAGGCTCCCCCTCAGGCAGGGAGAGCTCCGGGACGGCCCCACCAAGGGCTGGGGTTCTTTCTTCCGGATTCCACGGAGGCATCACTGTCCTTCCCACCTGGGAAGCCTTGAGGTGCGGTGCCCTAGTACTTTTGGTACTTTGCGTGGTGCTGTCAGGGACTCCACACCCACAGCTGCGTGTGCGTGTTTGTGTGCGCGCGCGTGTAAGGCGAAAGGGTGTGCTTGAGCAGCTGCTGAGCAGGCATTGGGCCTGGAGGTTATCTCACCCCCAGGTATCTTCCATTCTTCAAACACGGCCTTGCGCTACCTCTCACAGCGCGCGCTTCGAACCCGTCTTGAGGACGCGTGAATAGAGGCTGCGCCTGGGAAGACAAGTGCGCTTTCCCGTAAAATCCGGGAAATTTGCCTTGAGGAAAGTTTCCGTTCTTGCTACTTGTCAGGTTTCTCCCACTTCCACTTGGCCATATTTCTGGGATCTGAATAATCCCTTTCAAGCCTGAGAGGAATTCTCCGCGGTCCATAATTGAGGGTCGGAAGTCGTGGGGGTGAGAAACGCGTTAAATCCTCCCGAAGCCCAGGAGGTGCCAGGGCGGGCTCAGGTGGCCGCCTGCGGAAGCTGCGGCGGGGGCCGGGTCGGTAGCCTCTAACCTCTTGGAGCCCCTTCTCCTAGAGGCCCCGAGCCGGCAGCTGTCAGCGCAGCCAGGCGCCGGGTCCTGGGCGCCGAGGTGGGCCCGACTCCTCCGGCTTGAGCATTGCAGACCCGCGCCACTCGTGCACGGCCCTCTGCTCAAGCCGCTGCAACAGGAAAGCCCTCCTGGATCCGAAACCCCAAAGGAAAGCGCGTTCCTCTGTGCGCCCGGCTCTCGTGGCGTCGCGGTTTCGGAGCACTTCTCCTTCGAGCGAGCTCTGGCCACGATTTGGGCTCCGCAAGGGGCCAGGGACAGGCAAGGGGGGAGCGGGGGTTTGCGCACAACTTCCAGCCCCTGGAGGGAGCCCGCACCGCTTCGAACGCCTTCGAACTTTTGACCTTCAAAGGGGTCCCGGGAAAAGGTCCGGAGCGCCAGCTGCAGGCACGGTTGCCGAAAGCCAGGCCTTCCTGGTGAAGGGAAGGAAAGGGGCTACTCAGTCGCTGTCCGACAGCGAGTTTTCGGGAGCAGCAGGCTTTTGATCCTGTGCCGGTGGCGAGAGCGGTGACATCGGGCACCCAAATCTCTGCGCCCCCACCCGCGGCCCGGTGTCCTCCCGGCCGATCCTGACTTCCAGGTCACGCACCACACTGCCCCACAGCTCTGCACCCTGCGACACACGGCCGAGAGTCCCACATAATGTCGACACCAAGAAAAGAACTGCCCTGAATCCTCTGCGCCTGTCTCTGGACTCGGGCGCCTGGGAAGCTGGACTCCTGGAAGAGGTTGGGTTATGAGACTGCCGGGGCAGGGGTGCGCAGAGGACTCTGGGCCGCACACCATTTCCAGGCTGCAGGAGCGGGACAGGAGAGGACAGAGGCTGGACAAAAGGACTCTTTAGGTCCAAAGTGAACCTGAAGGAGAGCTCCGGAATGCCCGGTGGCCGCGTCTTCAATGGTGCCTTCTTTCTCCAATTGCCTTCTGCCTCATCACCATGGGCCCCACCTGCGCCCACCCTGTGACCTGGCTCAGAGACCCTCGCCCTTAAGTGCCCACCCAGCGGTGATTCCCCAAAATTCCGGCTGCTCTGGATCGGGCTGCGCGGCCGCGCGGGCAGCTGGGCCGTTTTCTCCGGCGCCCTGGGAGAGGCCTCACCGCTAGGCTGGGTTCCCTGGCCCCTCCCTTTCCCTGGCCTGCGCGCCCCTGCGGCCTTCCGCTTGTCCTGAGAATAGGACTGTCTCTTTTCACCTTAGTGTTTCGAGGGCAGAAAGGGCAGAGGGTCACTTTGGAGCCACTCATACCGTTTTCTTGTGTGAAATGGGGTGGAGGGGGACTGCTGGCTTTCCCCCTTTCAGCTCTAGGACCTGCGACGCGAGGAGGGCGAGGACGTGGGACCAGCGCACGCTCGGAGGGCTCTGTCCTCCCCGGCAGGGCGCCTGGCCGGCGAATGGCGCCGCCTCCTCTCAGCCGCGCCTGCTGGTGACCTGCCCAAGCCACAGAGGACGCCTTGGCACCCCCCCTTCCCTCGCCCTCCCCGCTGTCCATCCTAGCTCCGGGGTCCGGCGACCCGCTCTCAGGAGCAGGTCCCCGCGGCGCGCCGTGTGCACTCACCGCGACTTCCCCTAGCCCGGGGGCGCGCAGGTCTCTCCCCGGAGAGTCCCCGGAGGCAGCGACGCGGAGGCGCGCCTGTAACTCCAGGGCCGCGGCGGGGTCGGAGGCGAGATTCGCGCCCCCGCCCCCGCCGCGGTCCCTCCCCCCTACCGCCCCCCCTTCCCGGACCCCGGCGGCCAGTGCTCCGCCCGAAGGCGGGTCCGCCATAAACAAACGCGGCTCCGCCGCACGTGGACCGGGGAACTGCTGCGCCTCGCCACAGATCGCGGGCTCCGGCGCCGCGTCGCCAGGCGCAGGGAGCCGCCAGAAAGGGCAGGAGAGCGCGCCCGGGCCCGGGCCCGGCCCCAGCAGCCTCCGGCCGGCTCCCCTCTGCTCGCCTCCCGCTCCATGGCTCCGCGGCCGCCGCCACCCTTGCCGCCCTCCGGTCCGGAGGGGCCTCGCCGCAGCCGGTGTGAACACTCGGAGAAGGAGTAAGCAGCGCCTCCGCCTCCGCGCCCGCCGCCCCCACACCCCCAGGAAGGCCCAGGCAGGAGGGAGGAAGCAAGCGCCAGAAGGAGCGAGCAGGCACGGGGATCCGGGTGCCGCGGGACGGTCCGGCCCAGAGGAGGCTGTGCCCCGGGCGGCGGCGGGCGGAGCGCGGGGCGGCGCCGCCCGGTTCCTTGGAGCTCAGGCCGGGCGGCTGCGGGGAGGCGTCTCGGAGCCCGGGAGGCCCAGCGCACCTGCCTGCGGCCCGCGCCGCGGACTCACCTGGCCTCCGGCGCCCCCTTCCCCATCCCCGCCGCCGGAGCGGGGCTCCGCGGGCCTGGAGCACGGCCGGGTTTAATATGCCCGGAGCCGAGGCGCGATGAAGGAGAAGTCCAAGAATGCGGCCAAGACCAGGAGGGAGAAGGAAAATGGCGAGTTTTACGAGCTGGCCAAGCTGCTCCCGTTGCCGTCGGCCATCACCTCGCAGCTGGACAAAGCGTCCATCATTCGCCTCACCACCAGCTACCTGAAGATGCGCGCCGTCTTCCCCGAAGGTGAGGCTGCAGGTGGGCTGCCTGGGACGCTGGGGAGCCCGGCGGCCTCGGCCCAGGCGGGAAGCGCAAGCCGGTTCGCCCGGAGGGGCTGCCGCGGCCTGGCGTCCAGAGCTGGGTCGTCTGAGGGAGGTCGCGTGAGGGTCTTCGGCTTCGGCGCCGGCTTGGGTAGAAGGGCCAGGGCCGAAGTGGCCGAGGCGACCAAACCCTCTCCTGGGCTGGGTGGGAGCGAATTACGAATTGTTCCAGGGGCAAACGGTCCCCAAGCACGCACGGCGCGAGAGTTCCTTCTGGTTTTGTTCTTTCTGCCTTTCCTCCTTTCTCCGCCAAGGCATTCTGGTTTGGTTTGTTTGTTTGTTTGTTTGTTTTTCTTTCTCTATTTTTTCTTTCTTTATGATTTTCTTTCTTCCTCTTCCTTTCATTCTCCCTCCTTCCTCCCTCCCTCCTTCTTTCCTTCCTTTGCCAGTGCATCGGTTTGTTTTCTTTCCTTTTCTGCCTTCCTTCCTTTCTTTGGAAGTTCACCCTGGTTTTGTTTTGCTTGCTTGCTTTCCCCTATTCCTTCCTTTCTTTCTTCCTCCTTCCTTCCTTCTTTCTTTCTACAGTTCCCTTTACATTTTCTTCATTCCCCGCTCTCTTTTCTCTTCCTGGAGGAGGTGAAGGAAGGTCTGCTCTACACGCTGGGCGTCGGCGGGGATCACCGTGAGGCCCAGGCACTGCGGGCTGAGGCCGCAGAGCGAGTATTTGTGCGGAGCCGGAGCCTCGCGTGAGACCGGGCCGCGGGAGGTCAGGGCAGGAGAGACCCCCGTTGGTGAGCTGAGATCCGGCTGAAAGAGAGGGGGCCGATTAATTAAAAAATGGCAGACGGAGCTGAGCGCTGCCGTCCTTTTTAGGATTGAAAATGTGCCACAGTGGGCCAGGGGCGTAGGACACGCGGTTCCGAAGACTCGGAACAGAAAGAGATGGAGGCGCGCTGGGTGGGCTGTCCCGCCGCCCACGCTGGCTGCCCCTGGTGACAGTGGCCACCCGGCCAGGCACCTCCAAGCAGCAGGTCTCAGGAAGGCCTGGTCACCACAGCGTTCGCTTTTGGTGTCCCAAGGGTTCCGGGCCGAGCGTCTTCCAGCGCCTCTGCCTCCAGCAGCGGGGTTGCTGCGGCCTGGCCGGAAGGATTTTACTCTGCTGGGAGGCGCGCTGCTCTGGGTGTCTGATGAGACCTCTGGGCCCAGGAGCCTGGAGGGGTGCGCCGGCCTCTGGAGCCCCGGGAGCCAGCGCCGGGGTGGGGAGACAACTTCAGCCACAGGGCGCCGGACGGTCGTGGCAGAACAGGCGACAGGTGTCCCTAGGCCATCCCCACCAGGCGCTCTACTAGAAATCGGAAAGTTCGACCCTTTGCGTTCGGCGCTGCGAAGCCTGTTATTTGTGCTGGCTGCTGAGTCTGGAGCTGCGCTTCTCAGCTCCTCCCTGGTGGAGCGCGGAGGGCCGGTCTGCAAGCGCGGCCTCCAGCCCCACAGCGCGCGGGCCCGGGAGCCAGGCGCGGGAGGACCGGGGCGCCCTGGGCAGCGGAGGGGGCTGGAAGCGGACCCTTGGCCTCTCGGGAGCCACCGGGTGCTCTCCTCTCGGCGCAGCAGTCCTTGAGCTCAGCATGGGTTCCTCCCTTTCCTACTCGGAATGAGGCAAAGACGCCCCTGTCCCAGCCCCTCCCGCTGAGAGCTGTTCCCCAAGGTGGTCGCTACTGGTCTGCTCAAGGGTGACCCCCTGGCAGAGAAGTAGGGAAGATTCCACTCTGGCTGAAGTTTCAGGAGAAATTAAAAGAGCATTCGGTTTTATTAGTCTCTTTCCCACCGGGGGAGGAACGGTGGTAACTGGTTTGCTGGGATTAGCCATTTCTTAACCGCATGCAACAAAGCAGGTGTGGAATCTGTACAAGTCTCCAGCATTCTTTGCTGCCCTCTGCCCCCTTTGGGAAAAAAAAAAAAAAAAGATTTCGAAAAAACAATCCAAAGATTAAATGATTTGTGGTCAATGATTTCGATTAAACCAGAAATGAGTAAGGGAGGGCTGAGAAAAGGTCTGCTCAAAGCTGTTCGGTGTTTGAGGGGTTTCCCAGAGAGCCTGTTAAAAGCTGCGAAGGGGCGGCTGTACGGCTCAGCCACCTTTAAACCGGGTCTGTGCATACTGGCTCTGGAAAGCAAGTCTCCAGGCATCTGGGCTCAGAATTGCTGGGCTCTGAGTGTGTGCGGGGGTGGTCCTTCTGGGGTTCAGGCCTTGAGCAACTTGCCCTGGTGGCAGGTTTGGGATCAGTTGAGGGGTCTCCTGTGTGTCTTTTGGGGGGGTGACCCTGGAAGTTGGCACTCTGGAAGGAGCTGTTTGGCCCTAGAGTTTTGAAAAAGGCCCTGAACCTGTAGGGTCCTCCTCAGAAAGGGAAGAGAGCAGTGCCCTAGTTTCTGCCCACTCCATTCTTGCAATGCCTGGGGTAGGGGCAGACCTGGAGGGGGTGGACCCACATCCTTGGAATTCGTCAGGACCGCTCTGGGGTCTGGGTCCTGCAGCGCTGGGTGGCAACTCCGTTCAGTCACGTCAGTCTGGGGCTGAGGAGAAGGGAAACTGGAAGCTTGGGGCAGAGGAAGAAGAGGCATTTAGAAAGACCTCCATTATGCAAACTGGAATACATTTATGCAAACTGGTCACCCTTCCAGTAGCTCCAAAGAGTGGCAGTGGAATGGCATCTTGATGGATTTAACCTCTTCTCAGGGAATCTGGTTTGTTTCTGCGAGGGTGGATATGGCTGCGGGGCTGGAATGGGGTCTGTCGGAGCTGCCAGGGTCCGGGTGGTGGCCCTAGGAATGTTTAGGGCCGGGATGGTGCCAGGCTGTGGCAAGGGCTCCCAGATTGCCTCGGGCTCTCAACTGCAAGGTGAAAAAGACCCATGAGGCATTAATCTGGCAAGGGCGGTCTTGCCTGAGAGCAAGCACATTGCTGGGGTAAAGAATGTAGAGATCAACGTAGGACTCTGGAAGAAAAATATATGTATAGCATAGTCCTAAGGAACTGCAAGAATCGCCAGATTAATACTTCATGCCTGGGAAAATTGAGGCCAGACAGGACACAGCCTTTTCCTAAGGCCCCATAGCAAGGGCAATAGCAGTCCAGTTGCTGCTGCGGGAGTCCTGTGGGGCCTGTTCTCACCCCGCTGCACCCAGGAGGCTGCCAGCCTCTGCCCCTTTAACCCAGATCTCCTCAGGTGGCAAGACAGAAAGAAGAGCTCACAGGGGTTTCTGTGTGCCAGGGCAGAGGGAGGCCACCAGAGCCAGGGTAAGCACCCAACTCAATAACCAGTTTGAAGGCTTGGGGGTCCTTTCAACATTTATAACCAGGTTTGAGGCCCCACTGTCATTCTGTGCTGCTCAGTCTTGGTCTCCTTGTCTGCAAAATGGGCCCGTTAGCAATGCACAAGGTTGCTGTGATGAAAGGTGAGGTTGCACAGGCAGAACTGTGCCCTGAGGGGGGAATCCTAAGTGTTGTTCCTACACCACTCACCCCTCCCTGTGAGCTCCCCACATTCCTTGAGTTAAAGGAGTCTTGAATGGCAGAGCTGGGGGACTCACTGCCTGGACTTTGAAGACCCCCACTTTCTGGATGGGTGCCTTTTCTCCCCTTCAACAGTGAACTAGTAAATGGGAGGTAGATAGGATGGGGAAGAGGACAGGAGAGCAAGGCTGGCTTTGGACATGGGCTTGAAACGTGGTCAGCTAGCCCTCCTGCAAAGTGTGGCCTTCCCTTCTGGAGAGAGGGGCTTTGGAAACTGGGAAAGCTCTGGGGCAGGTGAGCTCCAGTTGCTCCCTGGCTGTAGCTGCTCTGACCGCAGGCAGCAGGATGCAGGGCAACCTCTGCCCCTCAGAGGCAGGAAGAAGCACCTCCAGCACCAGACTCAGCAATGCCACCACCAACCTGGCACAACCGACTGGTCCCCGGACCCGGCTCAGTAGTGAAGTTGGAAACCAAGTTTGAGTCTCCCCATCTCCCTTTTCCCAACCAGAAAGACCCAAGACCTGTGCGGGTGAAAGAGGGAGAAGGAATTGCTTCTCCAGAAACTGCCATTTGCCCACACAAGAAGAGCTGGAGTTCAAGGTCTGAACTCTTCCGGTGAGCAGGAGCCTTTGGATTTAAATTCAGCTGCAGGTGCCCCATCACCACTTCCACCCGAGCACGCAGGGCGAAGCCAGGTTATCTTAGGAATTGTTTCCCAGATTGAAACAATTTGATTTGGAGAGTTGGGTGAAGAGAAACTCACCCTATACTCGTCAGGGCATCATAGGTGTGAGGCCGCTGTCTACCGCCGCTGGAAAAAAAATGCAGATTTATTAAAATTGACTGTTTAAAGGAACAATGTAGATTTTTACAAACCTTTCCCCGTCTCTGCTTTGAAGCCTACCGGACTGCAGCCGGGGATCAGGGAGGGAAAGCCCGCTGGCGCACAGGGGACAATCTGGGAAGTGATAAAGCGGACGCCCGGGCACAGGGACTATGCTTTCGTTGGAGGCGAGGAACTGGAGCGCGCCCTGCAGATTCAGCGCCGGGCTGGAGGAGGACCCGAATCTCTGGCCTCCGAGGCGGAAAGGAAGCCTCCCGGCGGCTGCTGGGGCCGCGTCCGCACACCCCGGGTCTGGGCTCCGGCAATGGGGGTGCGGGCCTTCGGTCTGTCCTCAGAGCAAGTAGTATACCTGCGGGCGACAAGCCCGGCCAGGCTAGGAGCCTCCTTCCCTGCCCCTCGCCGTCGGCCGCGGGAGGCCTGCTCGGGGTGTCCCCATGACCACGACCACCCCCTTCTCACCCTATCCCCAGTTTGGAAAAGGGCTCAAGGGCGGACTTTTCAGGGACCTGGGAGAGAACAGGAAGGCCCCGAGGCTGGGGAAGGATTGAAGCGCGCAGAGGCGCCCCGAATTGTGACAATTTACTGGGGTCCTTGGATGGGGAAATGAGGCTTAGAGGCTCAAGCTGTAGGCTATCCTAGAGCGGCGAGGCGAGGACCTGGCCCCAAACTCCCTCCTTACGCCCTGGCATAGGTTCGGGGCTCCTGGTGTCCCCGGGGGAGCCCCCTGAGACTACCGCCCCTGCAGGGGGTCGTGCTGCGGCTTCTGGGTGGTAAACGCGGAGGTCGAGGGTGAGGGAGCTGTAGAGGCTGCCAGCGCAGGAAGCGCCAGGATCCCAGAGTGCGCTGCGTGGAGCAGGGAGCGGAAGAGGCAGCCGGTCCTCACCCTCCTCTCCTGCCACTGCTTCTCGACTTTGGAGTGGTTTGCAATCCGAAAGTGTGACCTAGCGTCCTCAGAGGGCCGGCGACGCGGCAGAGGTCACGCTCCCCAGGGACACCCCTCTCCCCTTCCCCCACCAGCTCCCTCTGGAGGGGTTGATAATTGGGGGAGGAGAGGCTGCTGGCAGGGAGTGGGTGGGAAAGCCAGAGGGGGCTGCACTAAGTGTGGCAAACACCGGGGCCTCGGGCTGGGCCGCGTCATTTAATTCCACAAAATCCTATTTTAGAGGTGAGAAATAGAGGTTAGAGGTCGGGCTTTTCTGGAGATCAAACCCTAAAGACTGGCCCAGCTGACGTCTTAAACCAGGGAGGAGGAGTCGGGAGGAGGTGAGACCCCTGCACCCAGGTGGGGGCTCCCAAACTGTTCCAGATTTTCCACACTCCCAGGCGCGATTTTCCGTGGAGCGCTGGGAGTAGGGCAGGCACTTTCTTGTAGTTAACCGCATTTGATATTCACGAGAACCCTGTGAGGAGTCTTTGTCACTGTTTCTAGATGCCTGAGGTTGCCGGAGGGGCAGTGAGAGAATGACCGTCTAACGTGGTGTTCCTACCAAAGTCCAAGCCCATCTCCCCAACTGGACCCACGGTCTCAGCCACCACCCAGAGGAAGGCGTGAGGCTGGCTGTACCTCCTTTACAGGTCTCCTTTAGGTCCCTCAGGAAGGGGGCCGCCTCACAGCGCAGGCCCTCTCTCCCCCTTCACTCCCAAATACTCTTCTTGGTGTGGTACTCTTTGTGGTCTGTGACCTGCATCTGGAGGTACCCCCAGGGCCAGCTCCCGGAGAGGAAAGATAGCTTGGAGGCAGTGTCCGTGGTGTGAGGAGCAGCAGGCAGGCTGTGGGTACCCACAGGCACACACTCACAGATGCTGGGGGGAAGAGGGGAGTGAGGCGCTGGCTCCCTTTCCCTCCATTTCTCCCTGGGGGTCCCAGCAACCTGGTCATCCCTGACTTCCAATAGTACAGAGTCCCCGCAGGTCCTGCAGTGCTCTGCAGGGGTGCAGGGAGCCCTCATTAGCGCACCCCTCCCCCCACCGCTCTACCACACCGGCGGGAAAGCACAGGCTGGGATGGGGAACCCTGGCTGCTCCAAGAGAACAGTGAGTGCTGGGGGCTGCTAACCCCGAGGTGCCTAACCCAGACTCTTCCCACCCCCTGTTTTTGAAATAAAGCCTTTGGTTAGGTCCAGATAAGGGCCACGTGCTCGGCGCCTCACTTTCGCGGGAGCGTCTATCACTTTACATACCAAGACAACTTTCTTTCGTTACAAATCTTTATTTAGTCTCTGCCTTCAGCCTAAACTAGATTTTTATGGGCTGAGTGAAAATCTTCGTCCGCATCGGTTTCTAATGGAAGAGCTGGCAGAGCCACCTCCTGAGGGTGGGGTGGCCTAGACACGGGGGTGTTTGGGAGGAACATCTAGCGCCAGGCCTCCTCCACCAGGTCAGAAAGGGACGTTTGCACCAAATCTCCACCGGCAAAGCAGAGGCTTTGGGGAATTAAACTGTAGTGGTAGAACAGAGCAAGTTCTCTTGAAGTGGGTGGGTATTTGAATTATGCAGAAAATTGTCCCGTGTGCCCACATTTGTATGTAGAACCAGGGTCTTCGACAAGGCTTTCGGGCATCCCGGGCAGCAGAGTCTGGTCTGGGGTTCATTTCCCTAGGCGCAGATTTCTCCCCAAGTCTTCCCGCCACGGGCTTTGCAAGAAGCCAGGGCCCACAGGCCACGCTCACCTTCAGCACCGCACAGGGCGAGGGTGGCCCCAAGACACTGCTCAACCCCAGGAACGACCCAGCAGCAGAGAAAACGACAGTTACCAAGGTGCATTTGTCCATTTTTAGAAATCAGAATTCCCAGATCCTTAGTAAAGTCTTACTTCGCCAAACCCCAGAGCCTTTAAATTTTGATTCTTGCCATTGCTGGTTAAACGATTGTAAATGCTGCCGCCACCAGGCCGTCCGCCTGGGTGTTGGGCAGGAAGGGCCTGCTGGTGAGAGCACAGGGAGCGCGGCTGTGATCACGGTGGTGATGCTGGTTGAGTGCGATTCCCGGCGTTAAAAAGCCACCTCTGCCCCCGCGGTGGAGGCTGGGGACCCCGAATAAAGAGCTGTGATTGCATTCCTGGGATCCGGTTTGTGGAAATTAGCCATCTCCTCAGCCAGGATAAGCCCCTAATTCCTTGAGCCCAGGAAAAGAAATTAAAAGTCATCTCTTTTTTAGCCGCGGAATAGTTTTGGGGTTTTCTGTTCGTTTGCTTGTTTTTTAAGTTTTTTTTTTTTTTTTTTTTAAAGTGTTTAGTTTCGTAACAGGGAAGGGTTTGTGAAGCCTTCCCGCTGCCCTGGGTGGAGGTGTCCCTGGCGCTCCCGGAGACGGCTGAGAGACCGGGGTGTCCCGGGTGACTGCACGGAGACTCCTGGGAACCCACTCGGGGCTGCCCGCTTGGAAGGGCTTTGCGGCCCCGGAAATGGTCAGCAGGATCTCCACGGCTGGTCAGGTTCCCGGTCCCTCGTATCCTGCGCTGTTGGGGGCTTCCGCCCGTTCCTTCGGTGCTCGTGGCACTACATGCAGGCGGGCAGCAGCGGGCTGGGGCTGGGCCTGGCCTGCAGGGTTGGGGCAGGGGACGAACCAGCAGCCCCGGAGCTTACTCCGCAGGAATCCCAGCGCGGGGGTGGGGGGCGGGCGCTAGGCTTGTAGGCCGGGAGGCTGCGGACATGTTGCCCTCCGCGGGGATTGGGGTGCAGGCGGTGCACCGACCCTCGCCATCTGGTGCAGGAGCTACGACGCTCATTGGAGGGTCTGCCGCCAGGCTCCCAGCGGAAAGATTGCGGGGAGCGGTCGGGGGTTGTTCCAGCCCGCGCTAAGCGCCACTGTGTCGTCCGGCCTTCCTGCTTCCTCGGAATGTGCAGGGGAAGCCTGGGGTCTCGCGGGGTGCAGCAGCCAGGCCGAGGGTGCAGCAGGAGGAGAGCTCTGGCGGGCAGGGCCCTTGTTCCCCTGGTGCGCAACACTGGTTGGCAGCCTTTGGGGAGGTGATGAGGAAGGGCAGGAGGCCTGCTAAGTGGAGGGGCCGGGGGTCCCTAATTATGTGACAACAGACCCTTTCCAGTTCGGCCGGTGGCTCATCCCTCTCCCACCGCCTGGGACTGCTCTTGGGAGCCCCCGGGTATACCCCTCCCAGGCAGAAGCTCTCGGATTGGAAGGGGGACCGCGAGGGCGATCCCCCTGTGAGAGCTGGGGAGACCGAGGGGTAGCGTGTAGTGGGCTTTTTATACGGCTAGAGCTGCCTCCTGGGCGGTGGGGACTTTCTGTTTCAGCCTCTCTGCCTTTGGGAAAATGAGGAGTTGCCGGAGACGCAGGGAAAGAAAGGAGGGAGGGAAGGAGGGTCCTTGGGGGAATATTTACGGGTCAAATCGATATCCCCGTTTGGCCACGAGAATGGCGATTTCAAAGCAGATTAGATTACTTTGTGGCATTTCAAATAAAACGGCAATTTCAGGGCCATGAACACGTGGGCGACCCGCGGGAGCGGTGGGCCTGGCAGGCTCTCAAGGGCGCCCGGGCTGCCGGCCGCGGCGGGGATTTCTCCCCTGGCCTTTTCCTTTTTAATCGAGGGCAAAGGAGCGACTGCGAGAGCACAGATGGCGGCTGCGGAGCCGGGGAGGCAACGGGAGGACGCGGGGGACTCGTGGGGAGGGCTGGCAGCTTGCAGGGGTTCCGCGTGACCCGCCTGGCGCCCAGGCGAGCATTGGGCTGAGCGCTGCAGTTTACTGATTTGCTTTCTTTCCTCCTCCAGGTTTAGGAGACGCGTGGGGACAGCCAAGCCGCACTGGGCCCCTGGACAGTGTCGCCAAGGAGCTGGGATCTCACTTGCTGCAGGTAGAGCGACCGCCCCAGGGGAGGAGCGCAGCCGCTACAGGCTCCCTTCGGACCCCCACCCCAGCATAACAGGCGCTCGCTCCTTTCCCGAGGAGCTCCGGGCAGATCCGGAGGCTGCCGAGGGCTGGGGATAGGGGTGGTCCCTACTGCGGAGGGACAGGGCTCGGGGATAGACCCTTAGCATGTCGGCTGCGGCCTGTGGTCAACCCTATGCTAACCCTACATCTGCCCTCACACCCCGCCGAAGGCCCCAGGACTCCCCAGGCTACCTGAGACCTAGGCCAAAGGCGCCTCGCCTCCCGAGCGCAGTTAAGTCCTTTCCAGCCTCACTTCCCTCGGCAGCTTCCACCCAGCTTGCTCTGTACCAGGTGCTAGGGCCGGAGCAGCAGGAATGATCGCGCTGCCCTGAGCTCCAAAGCATTCGCCGTTTGCAGGGGTGCGAGGACCGAGAGACAGCATCAGTAATAGAATATTAAAAGGGCACTCTCCAGAGCTTACTGCAGGCCACATTCGGGTCCAGACTTGATTGTATCATCTGGCTTCCCCTCCCATCCAGAGGGGGTTCTGTTTTTTGTTTGGTTTTGGTTTTGTTTGTTTGTTTTTTGAGACGGAGTTTCGCTCTGTGGCCCAGGCTGGAGTGCAATGGCATGATCTCGGCTCACTCCAACCTACGCCTCCCGGGTTCAAGTGATTCTCCTGCGTCAGCCTTTTGAGTAGCTGGGATTACAGGCACCCACCATCATGACTGGCTAGTTTTTGTATTTTTGTAGAAATTGGGTTTCACCGTGTTGGCCAGGCTGGTCTCAAACTCCTGTCCTCCAGTGATCTGCCCACTTCGGCCTCCCAAAGTGCTGGGACTACAGGCTTGAGCCAACATCGCCTGACTGGATTCTGTTTTTAACTCCAATTTTTTTAGAGAAGGAAAATGAGGCACAGAGAGGTTAAATAACATGTCTAAGGTCACACAGCAAGAGGTGGAGCGGGGTTAACCCATTGGCCTAGCTCTAGAGCCCACCTGGATAGCTAGAACTTGGTGAGGCCACCAGGCTGTTGCTTGGTTTGGGGCCAGGTGCTTAGCACCCCAGCCCAGGGCCATTCACCACGCAGGAGTTGCAGCCGTCCCGGACCTCAGCTTTTCCCTGGCAGCAGAGAGGCTCTGCGGTCTCCCAGGTAGCCCTGAGCACAGCCCGCCACTTTCAGGTGGGCGGTTGGCACTGGCTGGGGACAGATCCTGGTCTTTCAAATGCCCTTTACAGAGCCTCATCAACGACCCGATTCATTCCCCCCTCTCCTGTCATTTGTCTCTGCCATCGAAAAATGCCTACCAAGAGCTGCTCTGCATTTCCGCCCTCTAGTTTATGTTTTACTTAAAAAAAAAAAAATGTTGGCTGTAGGATGCCGTGACTTAGGTCAGCAAGTCCCCCGCGAGCTCTGCCGTTTCCAAAAAGCAGATCTTTTCACAACTCTCTTGCCCCAAATGCCCTAGTGTGGTTTATTTTTTAAAATGTATGCCTGGGGAAGAGAAGACCCGGGGAATATTTGAAACCCCAGCTTTTACAACATAAAGCACATGGTGTGGCCGCGCCGGGTAATGGCGCTCTGGGAGCCCTGCCCAGGCGGCCTCTGCTCCCCCTTCTTCACTTCCAGCTCCAGCTGAGTGAGTTGCATGTTTCATACTCCTACATATTATAAGTGACACTAATATCAGGGACAACTAAGTGCTGAGGAACTTCAGTGAGAACCTGGCTGGCGAAGTCAACACCTCCAGACTTCTCCAAGCTACATTTCTTTAATTAATTCCGGAGTGGTGTGTGGACGGGCATCTTTGCAGTTATTATACATGTAAGTGAATTAGGTCATTTGAAGCTATGAAGGCATACCCAATGTTTTTCATTACGAATATTGTTTTTTTAGCTACTGCTGGCAGCTGTTAGAATTTAATTATGATCATTTTCCTCTTTACCTCGTTATCCCAGATATGGCTGGTTGTGAGATACTTTTTCACTAAATGTGTCTCTTTAATGCTTTTGGAGTTAAGCAAGCATGCCCAAAGCGCCAAGACATTTATAACTTTAGAAATTGCTGTATAGTTTATATTTTTGGAACACCACAGGTTTAGTTGGGAAAATATTTTGCAGCTGAGTTAGAAACTTGAAAGTTCGGCTTATAATCAAGATGCTGATTTTCACCCTCAGCATCGGGAAAGGTAATGATAGTTTAGTTGGCAAAGACATTTTGCAGCAAATTGTGTTTGAGACAGCAGAATCTAGGGATATCTTTCAAGTTTCACTTACACTACATTCTTTTTAGCCCCTCTCTGGAGGGGAGGTTGCTTAGAAAAACCAAAAGTAATCTGGTTTCAATTACATGCTGTAAAAATAGAATTTGTGGCCAGAAATTAATTTGGAATATTTTTTATGGGGGCAGCATTGTGGGTTGTAAGAGTCTTTCACCAACTTTATTGCTTTTCTTTGGTTCTGGAACTAAAATATGAATGAGTAAATAAAATACAGTTTCCTTTTTCAAAAATAATTTAGTCTTTTTATCCTTGACACATAAATGTAATCATTACCTTTTTATTTGTCTTAATTACCTCTTATAATTTTGCTTTATTTTTGAGGGCTAGCCAACTTAGGCAAAAATCAGAATTTCATTTGGGTAGTTTTCATTTTTGAGAAGTCGATACTTTTTCTCCTTGAATTTTGCAAATGTCATTTGATCTCTTGCAAATTCTAAACAATTAATTCTGTAGACATTGTCTGGTAAAATAACCAGGTATTTTGTTTTATTTTCTGGGCAGTGGTAGTGTTCGGAATTTATTATTCAAACGGTACTTAGGGGTAACTAGAAAATTGTGGCAAATAAAGCGTATGTCCTAGTGGTAGAAATGACTGCCAATTATGACATAAAATTTTCTATATAGTGGTAGATTTTCCCCTAAGTACCATACAACTCCGGATTTGTACTAAGTGCTAAAATAACCCCAAACAATAAAGCTACTATATTTAAAGTGAGTGTGATAGGAATTCTCAAATGTTTTGTATGATTTTTGTGATGTGGATGTACGATTGTTTCTAAAGTGCTTTAAAAGCATTTCAGAGCCTGGCCTGCGAACTGAACCCTGAGTGCTGTTTCCTACAGTCCTTCTTAAGACCCTGGGCTTAGTTTTGGCATTTAGCAAGCATGTGTTGATGACCAGATTTGATATATCCCTCCATCCCAGCGACCGTACCATTGTTAGACTGAATTCTAACGTAGAATGATCGTCTCTTATTCTGACACTTTTATCTTTTACAGACTTTGGATGGATTTGTTTTTGTGGTAGCCTCTGATGGCAAAATCATGTATATTTCCGAGACCGCTTCTGTCCATTTAGGCTTGTCCCAGGTGAGTATTGACTAATTTTATGTGCAACCAAAATATTAAATGAAGTGACAGCCGATTTTGATAGCCTCGTCCAACTTGAAAAGGAGTCTAAGTGCTTTTATGTGGGAACAGAATCCCAAATTGCAAAATCCTCTTCTCAGGACATCCCTCAGGGGTTTTCTTCTCCATATTACGTTTCACTTTTTTGCTTTCTTTTTCCCTTGGAGTTCATGACCAGTGTGTCTTCACCACATCAGCCTTGTTCTGAGATTCTGTCCCATGCCCTGGACAATCTGCTTACGTAGTAATGCTAGATGCCCTGAAAAGAACTTCACAGTGGGACATGTTTCAGTCCACGCTTGCTGGTCTGCACGTGGTATTATGAGTTGCTATAAAGCAAGAGGTAAGCTGATGTGGAACATGGGTTTTGTGCAGAATGTGCTTTGGGGAGAGAGAATGGGGAGGGGTAGATTTATGAGTGTTCACATGGAATTCAGGGTCATTTTTCCTGACTTTTTCCAGTTCAGTGGTTGTTTCAGCAAAGCATTTTATATGCTTGTGATAGAAACTCATAAAACTCAGTTTACTACTGTTTTGCACAGCAAGGTCTTAGTTTCTTTAAAACATCTTAATATGACCCATTTTTCTGGAAAGATGGAATCATCTTCTTAAAAGGGTCCACAGTTTCCTTAGAGGAAAGAGGGGGATTCAGCTTTGTCTCTCCTTGGTAAGCCAAGGGTTTGGTGGAGGATTTGGGGGCTTCCTGGGCCCGTTGAATGTCTGAAAGGGGAGAGTGTAACTGATATTCCCATTCACCTGCCTGACTTAGCAAACGCAGATCGTGATTTTAAAAGTCACATTTTAAACTACATATAGGAACTAAATGTTTCTTCACTTTGTGATCTATCAGAGTGATTTTTCACCACAACTGAAGACACATAAGAATTAATGGTAGGTGCAGTAGATGGGTTCCAGAGAGGCACATAAGGAATTTGAATTACACCTGGCTCCTGATACAGTTAAGCCGAAATCAAACATGCCGATCATGTGGCTTCAGTTTGCTCATTGAAAAACGAAATGACCACATTTGGCAAGCTGCAGCTTGGGTATTCCTTTTATTTTTCTGCCAATATTTTTTTAAAAATATACAGTTGCTATTTGTTTACAACCTTCTCTTCCGATGTATGGATCTCCTTATCCAGGTCCATGTGAGTTTATGTAATTCTGTGTTTCTTAGGCAAAGCTCTTTAAAATGAATTACATATTAAAATGATTTGGAAGTTTTTCTCTTCCTTTTCTCTGCTTT
Organism: Alouatta palliata; assembly: GCA_004027835.1. Taxonomy (NCBI): domain Eukaryota; kingdom Metazoa; phylum Chordata; class Mammalia; order Primates; family Atelidae; genus Alouatta; species Alouatta palliata. Next base: position 125,321 of record PVKV010003146.1, read on the forward strand.
TATCAAACCAAGTCTCCCAAATACAGTTTCCTAAGGCTTAGCACGCGTACCTATGTGATTCATGGGATTAATGCACTTGTAGAATGGGAACTACTGTTGGGAATAGGAAATTTACTATTTTCCATAATTATTAGGTTGGTACAAAAGTAAACGCGGTCTTTCCACTACTTTTAATGGCAATGACCGCAATTACTTTTGCACCAACCTAATATTATTCTCGGAATTTCTACCTTGCCCTATTTAGAATTATTCAGGGCCCTTAAGTTGTACCTAGACTAGCTTCTGCTTCTGACTTGGCCCGATTACTTACCTTTTTTCAATAGTTCAGGAAACTTTTCATAGTCGTACAGTAATGTCACAAACACAACAAAACATTTCACATACTTTTAAAGATGACTGATGGAAAATCTTTTAAAACAGGTAAAGTCACTGTTATCAAATATTAAGTTTAGATCAGAGCTCCCTAGCAGTCAAAACAAAAAGGGAAATGCATTCAGTTATACAGTTTCATTGTCTGACAGGGCAGGTTCTTAACCTACCTGAGCCATACAACTTAAATAATAAAATCATGCCTGCTCTATCTATCTGTCTTTCAGGCTCATGATGAGAAACAGATCAAAGTGCCTGTTTCATGTGATTTACAAACTATAGGGAGCAACACAAAAACCAGGCTTACCCACAGTTTTATTAGAACAAAGTTGCTTTCAGTAGAGTCCTTTGAGGGCTCCTATTAGGGCCGCTTGGTCATTTGGAATGCCCTGGCCCATCAGGAGGCAGTAGACACCCCAAGACTTCCAGTTCATTCAGTCAGGCCATCCAGGCTAGCCTCTCTGTGTCATTTTTCTCTTTTTATGTGAAAAACAGAATTGCTTGATTGTGAACACAGTGATTAAGAAGGATCAAAATATTGGATTGGTGACAAATCTCCTCCTGTTCATGGTCAGCTCCATGGAAGGAAATCTCAGACTGGCAAGTTGAAGTACTGTACTTCCTTGTGATCGTAATCCAGCAGGAAAACTTGGCATACTAATTTTGAGAGGAGAGGGGTTAGGCACTACCGTTTCCTAAGAAGGTTGTAGAGATGCGTTGTCTCTGTCTCTTCAGTAGAAGTGACAGTTTCTGAAAATATAAGTCAAACTGATGAGGGCAACTGGTTTTTTCTGATTTCTCTGCGGGGCTACAGCTACAAAAACATTTTAATGCCGACATGCCCTCTTTGTCGGTGTCTAGGGAGTGTTCCACGGTGAATTGTTTAAATAAGCAACAACAAACTTTTCTCTCAAATCTGCCTCCTGTTCATGATTAACTCCATAGAAGGAAATCTAGGCAGACTCACAATGTGTATTTTTTTCTGTCTTCTTTACTTAAATAGTAAAATAAAGTATTGAATACAATGTCAAATACTCAACTGGCTTTTAAAAATTTTTGTGCCTTTTAGATTATTTTTTAAAAATCAGGCAAATGTATCAAGCGTGAGACCTTTATTAAAATAGGCTTAAATATTTTTTGAAAAAGTCACAAGAGCTAAAAGTGTTAATAAAATTTTACCCAGTAGTCAAAGTAACCACTTAAACAGGTTTTCTGATGAGTAACGGTAGTAAGAGCTGATACATGGTCCTCTTTTGTGTTCCAGAAACTTTCAGTTACTCTCAATGACATTCTCTCATTAAGTAAAGATGTCTATCATGGTAATTCAGGGTTAAACTTTATGTTAAAAGTCACAGAGAATATAAGCCCCTAGATCTGCCGTAATTGTGTGGAAATTCACCGCAGTGTGGGATTGTTTTGTTTTGTTTTTGGTCTAACCTCTCTAAATAACTACCCGTGTTCTCTATTTCAGGGTATAAAAATGATTCTTTATGTGTTATACGCCCATCTCCATTCCAGGTCCCTTATTAAGACTTTTTAAAATAAGTGCTGAAACAAATCTACTTCATATGCCGACCTATCTAATTTATTTTTGTTTTTAAACTAGTAAACAAGTGATTGTTACTGACAAACTTTGGTCCTAAAAAAGAATGACAGAGACAACCTTAAATGCCAGTTGTTCCTCAGCCCAGGGTCCAAGTGTTAGGCAATAGAGAGGCAGGCTTTCAGCCGGAAAACTCCCTTTGGTGGACACACTCACACACATGTCCACACACAAAACATCTAGACAAGTTCATATCCACGTGGATGAGGTAGAGTTGGGAAGCCATCTTTCTCCATGCGTGTTCACTAAGTGATTGAGTTCCATGTGCTTTTTGGTTAATGCAATTATTTTACTTTTATTTAGAGAGGAGAAAAAAAGCCCCGTGTAGCTGCTGTGTACATATTTAAGTATCCTTGGGTTAAGTTTCCTTACCAACATTGCATAGTTATATAGCATCTAGGTAACTAGAATACATGTTCAGATAAATACAGATATGTATGAGTAGCTGTTTATGAGACACATAAATTAATGTATTACTTGAGATTATGGCCAGAAACAACCATAAACATATTGATGATACTGTTTGGAGGTACAAGACCTAATCCTTTCACTTTTCAAAGAAAAAGACAGCATATTAAGTTTGTTGACATAACTTGAACCCTGAAACCCAAACCGTCTTATTTTAAAATGCTTAATTTACCATACGAAGCAAAACACCCCAAACAGAATAACGTGCAGAGTACCAAGCGACTCTGCCCTCCACACAGAACATATGCATTTAGTGCTGCATTTATCATGTGGAGTTTTCTTGGCAGGAAGAAAAGCTATTCAGCAAAACATAAAAAAGCTCTTAGTAGGAAAGCCATCCATTTTGTAGTTAGCAGGGTTTTACAAATACTAAAATGTCATACGGAAGGTCTGTTTTAATAAGGCTGATGTATGAGACCCAGGGAGTTTTATAGCGACAACATAATTTTTTTTTTTTTGGTGAAGTAGTCACATTTCTTTCAATGTTCAAAAGCATGGATAGATACGTAAATACAGGAAACAGCACGTCAACCATAATTTTGAGTTAAGGTCAGGACTGTTTTATCATTCCGAAATTTATTCTTTAACAACATTTCTGTTATTTGAAGACTGTTTTGCTTCCTAGACAGCTCTGGAGTTTTCCCGTGCGTTTTCTCACAGACTGGAGTTTTCAGAAAACCAAGCCTTTCATCTGTGCAACCTCAGCCTTCTCATTCTTCAAACACATGTGATAAGAACGGGAACTCTGAAAACACAAGAAGCTACTCTGGAATTAAAATGCAAATCTAACCCTTAATCAGCACAGATGGAGGGTCTTTGTGCAGGGATGTCAAGATTTTCCCTAAAACACATCAGTTACTTTTTTCTAGAAAAGAACTTTGAGCAAGCCGGAATTACCATTTTTCCTAAAAACATGGGGAAGGGAGAAATTATAGGCCAATAGAAAATTTCTGTATTTTGTTATTTTTTCTTTCTTTCTTTTTTTTTAAAATGAAGTCTTGCTCTGTTGCCCAGGCTGGAGTGCAGTGGCATGATCTCGGCTCACTGCCACCTCCGCCTCCTGGGTTCAAGCGATTCTCCTGCCTCAGCCTTCCGAGTACCTGGGACTACAGGCACCCACCACCATGCCCGGCTAATTTTTTGTATTTTTAGTAGAGATGGGGTTTTACCATGTTAGCCTGGGTGGTCTCGATCTCCTGTCCTCGTGATCCACCTGCCTTGGTTTCCGAAAGTGCTGGATTACAGGCCTGAGTCACCGTGCCTGGCCTTTGTTATTTTTTCATTTTTAAAATAAACTGTTGAAATTGTGAGTCGATATATATTTTCTTTCTTTCCTTTTTTTTTTTTTCACCCAGACTGGAGTGTAGTGCTGCAATGTTGTCTGATTGCAACCTCCGCCTCCCGGGTTCAAGCAATTCTCCTGCCTCAGCCTCCTGAGTAGCTGGGATCACAGCTGTGCACCACCACAGCTGGCTAATTTTTGTATTTTTAGTAGAGACGGGGTTTCGCCATGTTGGCCAGGCTGGTCCCGAACTCCTCACCTCAGGTGGTCTGCCTGCCTTGGCCTCGCCAAGTGTCAATATATACTTTCTGAGGCCAGCTCTCTTATTTCTTAGCCTCTGTCACTCTGCACCTGGACAGGACTTCTCAATGCAGACCCATTGCCACCCTCAGGAAAAGGAAATGGTCCTGTCCCAAATGGCTGGCTTACATGTTGCTGGTTTATTTAAACTTTTTAAGGATTAACAGGAATGACTTGAAAGAAGAATGTTTAGCTTTCATTATTTTTCTTAAATGAAATCCTGAAAAGTTATTACAGGATTTAATTTAAGAAAAATAATAAAAACTAAACATTCTTGCTCCTATTAGAGAAATCTTCTTGCTCCTATTAGAGAAATCAACAGAGCAAAACTCCATCTCAAAAAAAAAAGGCGAATGTCCGTCTGGGAGATGTGTTGAGAACAGTGCCAGGCCTGGGAAGTGGGTGTTAAGTAGAGGAGAGGGAGGATTTCTCTAATAGGATTCTCTCTGTTACTCTGTTTGCATAATATTGGAAGGAAACATTCCATGAATAATGTAAAAAATAGAACTGTGAGAGCCGTTTTAGGGACAAGATGACTTAGCAGGCCAGAAGTGTAATTCAGTCTGAATAAGAAGGCAACTCGCTCATCTTAACAAATTGGAAGAACGGGCTCATAGGAGTGCAATAAATCATTTCCCTCCTCCACAACCCCTTGGTCCCAAGTAAAAGCTGATGGCCTAGATGCTAATCTGGAATGGCAGCTCCCAGGAGAACTGCTCCATTAAGCAGCTGGCTGGTTGTCCTGTTGCGTGAGGTGGCACTTTCGGGATGGCACTTTGCAGGCAATCATGTTGTCTCTCCTCTGATGGAGAGCCAGAGCTCCTGGCTGACACCTGCAGCAAGACACACCTAAAAATAAAAGGGGAGTGGCTCGGGACAAGACACACCATGAGTTCCTTTTGTTATTTTAGATTACCCTCACTCCTTGGGGCAGGGTCGAGAAGGAATTCTCCAGACCTACCCCAGGTTCTTCGCCACCCAAGGACGGTTTCCCACGTGCTTTGAGTTTCTTCCCAGGCTGGGCATGGGGGCTCCTCTTGGGGCTGGAGAAAGTCCCACCACTGCCCCGGGCCTCCCCTGAACAGTCCTGGGGTACACCGACTCACTGTCCTTGTCTGACACCCTCAGCACTATGGATTACAGCTCTAAAAGTAGGATCCAGCCACCACTGCTCAGAAGGCTGTTCTGCTAGTCATTTCTAGGACATTCCATGCCACTGTCCATCTTTAAGGTGGGTGGGGGGTCCAGATGTCATCTCTCCTCCTGGTACTTATGTTTGGGAGAACATTCAAAAGTTTCTCAAGTTCAGGAATTTGGGCCACCAGGGACCTCTGTGTGAGAATCATAACCATGATGGGTGTTTTCCCAGGGCCACCTGTTCTTGCAAAGCGACATGGACGTGCTGTCCTCTGTGGCCTGTGTCTGGAAGTAGGTGGCGTCAAGACTATTGAGGCAGCAACCCCAGGACATAATCCCCACATAACGTGGCTCTCTGGAGCAGGCCCAGACCCTCCCGTGGGTCACGCACAGCCCCAGCCACACCCCTGGGTGGGAGCCACAGAATTAGCACAGTCATCTTGGACTGGGAGGGCCGGAGACACATCACTGGCAACGTGAGAGAGGCCTGGCAGTGCCTGAGGGGCTTGGCTCAGAGCCTACGAAGAAAGTGCCTTTGTCTGAGCTTGTGTCCTCCTTGGGCACAATGGGGCCCCACCGTGGCCAGCCAGTCGATCTCGGAGTGGACAAGACTCCACAGGGAGCACTATGTGGACAGGACAGCTGGCCTCCTGGCCGGCCAGTCCCCTCTGATCGCCAGCAAGGGAAGGACAGAGACCCTGGCCTGGGTCAGTTTCAAGCCCTCTTCTGTTTGAAGGATGCTGCCCAGGCCCGCAGCGCCACCCACATCTGGCGCCCACCTTTTCCATCCTTCGCTTTCTAGTTCTTCCTGCTAAGGGTTCTCTTGGCTGCAGGCTCAAGCCTTGGTTCCCTGGCCTTTTTAGACAGTGTGGGAGACAGTTCAGAGCTCTGAGCTCTGTTGAGAAAAGAAAACTGTGTCTGCATTTGGCCAATGTGTGGGTTGTCAGCAGAGATCAAAATTCTGTTCCTGGCGAGGTGCGCACCTGTGACACGCCTTGTCCCTCACCCTGTGCCAATCCCAGAGAGATGGTGGCATTTCTGACCTTTCCCTTCCATGGCAGGTGGAGCTCACCGGCAACAGTATTTATGAATACATCCATCCTTCCGACCATGACGAGATGACCGCTGTCCTCACAGCCCACCAGCCACTGCACCACCACCTGCTCCAAGGTATTCCATCCAGAGGAAAAAAACAGATTAAAAGCAAGGCGATGTTCTTGAGTGGAACTCAGGGCTTTGCTTCCCACGTCTGCCAAGTGGCTGGAGCATGACTAGGACTGCCCAGCCCAGGTCTCTCCAACACGCACACAGCACCCACCACGTGGGGATTTGCAGATCTACCTGTGTCTTTTAAGCCAGTATTCATCAAGCTCCTACTGTTGGCCAGAAACTGTGTGGAGTACTAGGTAGAAGACAAAAGTGGTCTACGCCTGCTCCCCTCATGTGCTCTTGGTTCAGAATTCCAGGGATTGCAGGGTCACGGGTCTAGACCAATCTTCTCCTTAAGCAAGATGCCATGGGTAAAACTCGGGGATCTAGGGGCAGTCCATGAAATTTTGGGGGAAAATTATGTATGTGTTTCCTGCAGTTGCAATTTAGTATTTCCTGTGCTTCTGATTATAGATGATAAACCATCTTGGGATCACTAGTACCTGTGGCTTTGCTAACAACAGAAATTACAAATATTTTCCATATCACATTAAAGTTGTGCAGGTATTTAAACGTATTGCTTGTGTTCCACATGGCTACTTGAAAATTTCAGGAGTTCTGAGAGACCTGGCACCAAATCTTCTCGTGTATTAATAAAGCAACACATTTATATCCATATTACGGTGTTGAAATATTTTGATAATTATTTTCTAATACAGTTGCCTTTTTGGTAATTGTTGGAAATAGATGCTCAGTGCCATAAAGAAAAATTACCACTGAGACAAAGGGTCTTTCAGCAACGCAATTTTTACTTCCTGGACTGCAGGAAGGGTACTCTCACTAGCCATCTTGCCACAAGAGTACAATGAATAAAGGAAAACACACAAATTTATCCCTACGCATTAGGATTATCCTTATTGCTATGTCTGATCTCCGTTGACTGGTGCCAGACCTCATGATTTAAACTAAAACCCAATTGGCTAACAACTTAAAACTTTTCTAAGCAGGTAAAAGCAATGGAGAGCTGGGACATGCCTGTGAGCACGACCAGCACAGATATCTTGGTTAAAGTACAAGGACATAGAATGTACTACGTGCCTGTAAGCATGGCAGTTTAACAACTACGTAGGACAGGGCTTAACAAAGTTATTATCACACTTATTCTTTAACAAGAAAGGAAACTTTAAAGAGGAACTTTTCTATTTCCCACAGTAATCTTACATATTTTATTTTATGTATTAAAAAATGTTACTTCAGGTAAGGATCTGTACATTCTGTGCCATGGCACAAATCATTAAGAAGTCCTGGTCATCACACAAATGACTCCTTAAATTTCAATTGCGATGAGTGCTAGGAAGATAGAGAAGGACTTATTTCAGGGAACTGGCCTTTTAACTCCCTCCAACCTTCCAGTGAGGCCAGCAGGCCTCTTGACAAATGGGTCTTGTGTGTGCTTTGGACTATGGTACCCAGCTTGGCCAAAATACCCCAGTGGAACAAAATGCAAAAGAAGAGTCTTTAAGGGTGATGAGAACAGAGTAGCTGGCTGCAGGAAAAAAATGAGTTGCATTCTTATTGCTCTCTTCTGCGGGGGTCATTCTCGGGCTAGGAAGAGAGAATACAGAATAGCACACTCAGTTGTAAAATGCCTTGCAGACAGTTCTGTGACCCCCAGATTCCAGCTCCAGAAACAGTCATTGCAGTTTAATTATTCCTTACCATGGAGAGAGACTGGCATATTGGCTTCTGAAATGAGAAGGGGGACCTAGTTGTAGCTAAGGTCTGATTCTTGGAAGTGATATGTCTGCATACATCAGCATGAGTCATGGCTCTGAAGAGGTAATTTCTAACAAAATGAGGGCTAGGCTAGAACATCGCACCTGAATCAAATTCTTTCCCTGTAGGATTGTTTAAAGCTGGACAAAGACGACACGTGTCTTAGAGAATTGCAGAACATCGTGCTGTTATTGTTTTTGAAAATTGCACAGTATGGTTTTTTTTGGGTCGGAGTTTCATTCTTCTTGCCCAGGCTGGAGTGCTGTGGCATGGTCTAGGCTCACTGCAACCTCCGCCTCCCGGGTTTAAGTGATTCTCCTGCTTCAGACTCCCAAGTAGCTGGGATTATAGGCGCCCACCACCATGCCTGGCTATTTTTTTTTTTTTTTTTTTTTGGTATTTTTAGTAGAGGTGGTGTTTTGCCATGTTGGTCAGGCTGGTCTTGAACCTCAGGTGATCCACCCACCTCCATCTCCCAAAGTGCTGGGATTACAGGCGTGAGCCACTGCCCCAGATTGAAAATTGCACAGTATGTTAGCTGTATGGGACTGGCCTTTCTCCCCTACTCCTGGTTTCATTTTACCTTGCCTGGGTCATAACCTCCCAAAGAAGGATTGTAAATGAGAGCAAATGAGTCTTGGGTATATCATGAGACCTCTTCAACCCCTGTTTCTGTGGCCTTCAAGTCTGAAGCAACAAGGGCTAGAAGCATTGAGGCTGCACCTGACTCATTTCCACAGGCAGCCGAGGGGTGCAGGGGTTGAAGTTCCGAAGCGCTCAGTGTTTTCCTCAGCTGCTCCCTTGCGGAGCTGACTTTCTGTGTCTGAAATGACCCCCATTGTTTTATGATAAATGTGTGAGAAATGGGCTTGCCCGAGAACTTAGTAGTTAATGATAGGGTGATATATTTTAGACCTGAGCTTCCACTCCCCCTGCTTATCTGGAAATGTCTGGGGGCAGGTGGCCATGTTAGAGGGAAGCCTCCTGCCCACAGACACTAGCTGCAGGGGGAATTGTGGGTAAAATGTGGCAGCCTCTCCAACTAGGGGATTCCTAGTTGGTGATTCCTGAGCTTCCACCGGGCAGTGATGTTAGGGAGGGTGGAAGGCCTTGCTTCCATTCCTAGTGGTAACCTTCCTTTAAAAATTCATTTATTAATCTCTTAAGTTAACTCTTCTAACTGAAAAAAAAAATTCATTTATTAACCTCCACTAAAGGGCTGTTTATTTAGAATGGGGTGACCTCGTCCTCCCTCAGAGGTCCTTCTCTATTTATTTCTCAGAGCATTGGTGTCCCTTCCTGAAGCAGAGGGTGTTTCCTTAGGGGACACATTTGCATTGACAACACCGAGGTCAGAGACTTGTGTGTGAGGCCTGTGGAAGCAAAGAGAGTAAGTAGGAAGGGCAGAGCCCTGGAGAGACAGAGATGAGGGGGTGGTCCTTCCAGGCTAGGAGTGAGGCTGAAAGCATGGATCTGCTGAGCCTGGGTCACACACACTCAAGTCCTGCTACCCTGAGGGAGGTTAGAGGCTTCTGGGCCTTCCTGGAGCCCGCAGCCCACAGGAGCAGGCGACAGCAGGTAGATCTCTGCAGGGCCCATCCAGGGCCTCAGGGGTGGCCTCATTTGGCTGCTTTCCTTTAGAGCTGAGGAAGCCACACCAGGACTGGGCTGGTGTCTCCACTCCCCCACCCACATCTCAGCCAAGCCCAAAGATCTCTGGGCAGGGTCTGGGCACGCTGAGAGGCCTCTGGCAGCTGCATCTGGCCCTGGGAACACATTGGTGAGGTTGGAAGAAGGATGGGGGAAGCCCGGAGAGACAGCTGCCAACCTCACCTTGCTCCTGCTTGCAGAGTATGAGATAGAGAGGTCGTTTTTTCTTCGAATGAAGTGTGTCTTGGCGAAAAGGAACGCGGGCCTGACCTGCAGCGGATACAAGGTACGGGGAGTCCTGGGTGTGGGGAGGAGCCAGCTGTGGGTCCTCACTGTGGTTTCAAGAGCATCTGCAGAAAGGAAGGCACGGGAGCACACTTGTGTCCTCTCCATTAACATAGCCCTCTCCAGCAACACGGTACACAGTCTCTCGGAGGCACATGTGAGAGCCAGTGTTTTAGCAGGATGTTCCGGGCTGACTGGAATTCAACGCGTAAGACTCGGAATCAGTCTGGCTTAGGACAGATTTGATTAGTACCTTGGTGCTTTGCATGTGGGCCAGCCCCGCTGGAGCCGCCACCCCTGAAGTTTGTGGAAGCCCATCCTCCGGGGCACGGTGCAGCGGGCAGTGTACCCAGGGCACGGACACTGCTCTTCCCCTCGGGATGTTCCACCAAGATTCCTGTGCATGACAGTAATGCTAGAGCCTGTGCCAAGGCATGCGGAGAGCTTTCCTCTGCAGCACCACGTCTGGGCCACTCTCTCAAGAGTCACAGCTGCCCTTTGGAATGAGTGGCACCGGCTGGGTTTTGTAGTCAAGGACCAGAGGAGGGATGGCAGAAGGGGCTTGGTGGCGGAGCTGGGACTCTGAGCCCAGCCCATGCTCCTCCCTGGCTGCATTTCTCTGCCAGACACCACCACTTGTTCTGGTTAATTCCAGAATGGAGGAGAAGGTCGTGTCTCAGGCATGAGAGTCAGCTGCTCCCCGGAGAAAGGTGGGCAGGGGTAAGTCTATGCTCAGTGCCCCCCACCAACCCTTTTTTCCCCTCTCTGGACTCCTCACCCTCCTCCCGGATGCCTTCACTGCTGTCTCTCCCACCTTGGAGGACAGACGTCATAACCCATCACTGTGAGGCTGGAGGCTGCTAGAAACTTTCTTCCAGGAGGATTTGCCCCTTAGAAAAGGAGGGAGGAGGGTGAGGTGAGAGAAAAGGGCACTTGGGTGCTTTTGTGCCTTTGTCCTCTCTTTCTGGAAGGCCCCGCCCCAGTCCCCCTCTTTGATCCCACTATGAGCCGATTCTTTGGCCTGTATCTCACGTGGCTGCTACAGTTTGAGGGATATGTTTCTTACTTGTCCCAGATGCTAAGCCTCTTTGGGCCAGGGTGGGAGCCCCCAAGTGCCAACAGACATTCTTCAGGGAACTTGGGTCTTTCTGTCAAGGGACAGGATCTTGCTGTCATCCAGGCTGGAGTGCAGTTGTGCAATCACAGCTAACTGGACCGTTAAACTCCTGGGCTCAAATGATCCTCCCGCCTCAGCCGTCTGAGTGGCTGGTACCACAGACACACACCACCACACCCAGCTAATTTTAAAAATGTTTTGTGGAGATGGGGTCTGACTGTGTTGCCCAGGCTGGTCTTGAGTTCCTAGCCTCAGCCAGTCCCCTGCCTTGGCCTCCTGAAGTGTCGGGATTATAGCCATGAGCCACCGTGCCTGGATGGGATTTGACTTTTTTCTGCCACTTATTAATTGTCCACTGTCCAATCTTAAGCAAAATACAACACTGTCTTGTTCTTGGTTTCTTCATTAGTAAAATGGAGGAAGAGATGGGAGGGTTTTAAGATGTGTTTCAGCCCTAGAGGTGATGAATGCATTCAGAAATCCTGGAGGAAGCGTTTTGGGACAGAGAATTTAAGGCTAAGATGCTTCACTGCTGTCCTGATGACAACGATCCTATCAAGATTTCACAGACTGCAGCTTGAATAAATGCTTCCAGTAGGAGGCTTGAGGCTGTATGGATGCATCTGTCTAACACTGAAACTGCATTCTCGTCAGTCTGGTTTTTGACTATGGCAATTGGAAAGGCTTCTATAGGGCCACTCTGGCTTATTATTATGAGGGGATAAAACCTAGAATTATAAATAAAGGAAATAAAAATACATTAAAAATGAAGTACTGGGGCTGGGCACAGTGCTCCACGCCTGTAATTCCAGTACTTTGAAAGGCCGAGGTGGGAGGATTGCTTGAGCCCAGGAGTTTGAGACCAGTCTGGGCAACATAGTGAGACCTTGTCTTTAGGAAAAAAATTTTAAAAATTAGCCAGGCATGGTGGTACATGCCTGTGGTCCCAGCTACTCAGGAGGCTGAGGTGGGAGGATCACTTGAGCCTGAGGTCAAGGCTGCAGTGAGCCATGATTGCACCACTGCACTCCAGCCTGGCAGCAAAGTGAGACCTTGTCTAAAAAAAAAAAAATGGAAAGAATCCTGTATTTACTGGAGTGAGACCCCATGTTAAGTGATACAGATGCCAAGTGCCGTCCCGTCGGAAGGTGGTAAGCAGCACAGTCACTGGCGTGAGCATGCCTCTCACATTGGCTCATTCTGTTTTCTAGACACAGTCTCACTTTGCCCCCCAGGCTGGAGTGCAATGGTGCAATCACGGCTCACTGCTGCGTTGGCCTCCCAGGCTCAAATGATCCTCCCACCTCAGCCTCCTGAGTAGCTGGGACCACAGGCATGTGCCACCACGCCTGGCTAATTAAAAAAATTTTTTTTTGTAGAGATTTGGCTTCTGCCAGATGCCTTTATTGTGTTACCTACTCACGGCTTGGCAGTGAGCTAATAATGTATATCTCCATCATATATCACAGAGCCCTAATTTGTAGTTGCTGATAGGAAAGTTAATTGGAAACACAACCCTTTTATTTCATTACGATTTTTTGTTGTTGTTGTCTTTTTCTGTTGTTTGTTTGTTTTGTTACCCAGGCTGGAGTGCAGTGGCACAATCTTGGCTCACTGCAACCCCTGCTTCCAGGGCTCAAGGGATCCTCCCGCCTTGGCCTCCCAAGTAGCCGGAGACTATAGGCCCCCACCACCATGCCCAGATAATTTTTGTTTTTTTTTTTTTTTGTAGAGATGGGGTTTCGCCATGTTGCCAGGGCTGGTCTTGAACTCCTAGACTCAAGCGATCCCCCAACCCTGGCCTCCCAGAGTGCTGAGGTGACAAGAATGAGCCACCAGCTATCACATTGTTTTGTAAGAAGCACAACTCTCCACTTCTCCTAAGCAATGGATCAGTGCCTGTCAGCACGTTGGGCCACACGGCAGAGTAGAGGCTGGGCTGGCAGAGATTCGAGGACGCTTGAGAAAATGAGCCAGGAGGAGTGGGCACCAGCCCAGCCCCGGGTGGCCAGTGGCTGACCCTGCCCTCTCCACTCCCAGGTCATCCACTGCAGTGGCTACTTGAAGATCAGGCAGTATATGCTGGACATGGCCCTGTACGACTCCTGCTACCAGATCGTGGGGTTGGTGGCCGTGGGCCAGTCGCTGCCACCCAGTGCCATCACCGAGATCAAGCTGCACAGCAACATGTTCATGTTCAGGGCCAGCCTCGACCTGAAGCTGATATTCCTGGACTCCAGGTGAGTTCAGCACCTGCCGCCGCGGCTGTGGCCTGTTGGAAGACACTGGTGGCAGAAATGGCCCCTGAAAGCGACAGCCTAGGCCAAATCCCAGCAAAGGATAAGTCGTACTAGGAATGTGGATTAAATAGCAAGGGATTAAGTAAAACCAATTTATGAACTGAAAGAATATATGTCAGCCTTAGGACTCAGGGACTTGTTTTATTTAATTTACTTACTGATACTTGAATCACTAGAGTTTGAAATGAAAACACGTGCTGTGAGCACAGCTTGGCCTTTTTCGAAGGCGGTGATGTTAGAGCGCTGCCTCCTGTGTCCAAGGAGGACTTTAGAACACACAGGTTTCCACCCTGAGTGTGGTGTGTGTGGGGGTCTTGGCATTCAGCCCGGTGTGAAGCCCCCACAGGGCTGAGGCTGGGAGCAGAGAGGCTGCCTTCTCTGGGGGATGCTCTGCTCACAGCTCACGGGGGCCCCTGTCTGCATCTGGGCTGGGAGGAGGGGAGTGGATGATGTCATGTCCCCCAGCTTCGGGGAGGATCTGCTCTCCAGACCCCTGCCGGAGTGGCCTTCGCTCTCCCCCAGAGCCAGCTGCAGTCCCAACACATTTTTTAAAATCGAAATTAATTTTAATTTTTGTTTATTTCTTTTTTTGAGACGGAATCCCGCTCTTTTGCCCAGGCTGGAGTGCAGTGGCATGATCTCAGCTCACTGCAACCTCTGCCTCCTAGGTACAAGTGATTCTCCTGCCTCAGCCTCCCAAGTAGCTGGGATTACAGGCGTCTGCCACCATGCCTGGGTAATTTTTATATTTTTAGTAAAGACGGGGTTTCACCATGTCAGGTCTCAAGGTCTCCTGACCTCAGGCGATCCACCTGCCTCAGCCTCCCAAAGTGCTGGGATTACAGGCATGAACCACAGTGCCCAGCCTAAAATGGAATTTAATTTTTAACTGACAAATGCTAACTGTGTTTGGTCATCAGGGTTTTATGGTATTCATAGGGTGCAATGTGATGCTTTGACACGTGTCCACGCTGTGGAACCATCGAACCTCTCCCAAGTCTGGAGGCTATACGCTGGTGAGGCCTCTATGTTCTTATGTGCAAAATAGCAGAGCAGCCTGCCCAATCACTGCTAGGAAAGATGAAATTCGATAATACACTGAAGCACCGGAAAGAGCAAAGCCTCTCTTATGGCAAGGCCACTTTGGCTCTTGGCACGTAGGTTCCTTGGCTGTGCCAGCAGGAATAACACATCTCACAGACCCGCTCCTGATGTGTGTGGGGTGTGTGTTCAATGAGTTGTCGGGGGGGGGGGGGAAGGAGAGATATATTTTGCTTTCTGTATGTCCAGAAGCCAGGATTTACTGCTTCCTTTTCTTTTTCACTTTTAAAATTGTGGCAAAATACACATCACATAAAATTGATCAGTTTAACCATTTATTGATGCTCTATAAAGAAAAAAACAAATCTTCCTGGTTAGGGGCGTGAGATACAGACAGGAGGCCAGGTGCGGTGGCTCACGCCTGTAATCCCAGCACTTTGGGAGGCTGAGGCGGGCGGATCATAAGGTCAAGAGATCCAGACCATCCTGGCCAACATGGTGAAACCCTATCTCTACTAAAAATACAAAAATTAGCTGGGCGTGGTGGCGTGTGCCTGTCGTCCCAGCTACTCTGGAGGCTGAGGCAGGAGAAGTGCTTGAACCCAGGAAGTGGAGGTTGCAGTGAGCCAAGATCGTGCCACTGCACTCCAGCCTAGTGACAGAGCAAAACTCTGTCTCAAAAAAAGAAAAGAAAAAAGGAGTTGGTTTGGCTCCTTGACGATGCACTTCGGGACCCCTCAGAGGCAGGGAAATGACAAGGGTGAGTGTGTCAGGGTCCCCAGCATCTTCCCAGAAACTTCAAACAGAGAGGAAGCAGTGCTCTTTGGGGAAAGTTGCCAGCACCTCTGGGGTCAGCCAAGAGCGACAAATGCCATTTTCCTGCCGTGCAGAGGGAGGCCCTGCAGGGAGAGAAGGCGGCCCAGCTGCCCCAGCCGGGTGCACCCCTCTGCTCCCTCTTTTCAGACTCAGGAGCCACTTCTGAGAGGCAGCTGGAAGGACATCGGCTGCCCAAGGTCATTATCAAAGATCCGGGAGGATCCAACTGGTTTCTCCCTTGTTTTGTCTCCTAGTTTTTCTCTGGTCATTCTAAGAAACCCCTGAGACTGATGAATTCTTGAGAACAGGAAAGAAGGGGCATCCCCAAAGGAGAGACATGAGGGCTTTTCAGGCTGTTCAGTCCACACTGCCTGGAAAGGCAGCCGCGGGTACAGGAGTTGGTGCCTGAGGGGACCTGGACAGGGCCTGGATGGGGCTTTGTAGTACCAGTGAGGACTCCCGCATCTCAGGGTATGGGGGCTGCACCCCAAGAGTGAGCAGAAAAGACGGCTGGTGATCTCAAAGGAGACGTCCTGCCTCTCCCTGATCCCTGGTTCTTCCTGCCATATCAGGAAGCTTCTAGCAAAGCCTTGAGGCTTTTTCTGAGCTGCAGTCACATAGGACAGGCTGAAAGGGGTCAGAAGAGTGCTGGAGAGGCCTTCCCAGTCACCATGGTCAGTCTGTGACCAGGGGGGATGGGGCCTGGGCTGGCCCAGCCCCAGGAGGACAGCAGAGTGGCCAAGTGATGGGGTGGGGTGGGAAGATGTCCCTTCTGCGTCCAAACCCCAGGAGCCAGGCGAGGGCTTAGCCCAAGGTCCAGCAGCCCCAAGTCACAGGAGCGAGGGTGGCGGGCCTGTCTGGCTCCACAGCCCGCGCAATCCCAGACACAGCTGAACTCACCATAACCTGAAATTGGGTTCGTCGGGGTTTTGTGGTATTTCACTTTGAAACTGGAGCTGATGCTTTTGCTAAGGATGGGTGAACACAGCGATGTTTGGGGTTTGGCAGATCCTTCTGACAGGTCTTCAGACACTAGAAGCTTGGAAAAAAACAGGAGGGCACCCTGCCAAACCCCTCCATTTCCCTTTAATTTTTTAAGCCAGTGTGTACTTTGATGAGAAACTTAATACATGTGTTTCTGATTCATTTACACGTTTCGGGCCGTTGTTCTGTAACTGTGCATCCAAAGGGTCTGGGAAGCCTCTTTCATCCCCACGCGGTAGAGATGCCTGCTTTTCTTTTTGGGGAAAGCCAGACAGCTCAATTTTCCTGCCACACAGAGTTAGACTCTGAGGGGGCCTGAAGTTCTAGGTGGCCCTTAGACAAGTCCCCCGAGCCCCAAATGGCTCTGGGCTGGGCAAGTCCCCTCCCCCTGCACCGTAAACCCTGTCTCCTTCCTACCCCAAAAGAATCTCCTACCATGGAAATGTGTACACCAAACAGCGAGCGATTCCAGGGAAACATGAATCTCCCGAGATTTACGACCCAGAGCTTGAGCAGATCTTCACAGAAAGGAAGCGGGTTAAAGAATGAAAGTGAGGTCAAGTTTCCCGGTTTAACTTACAGCTAACGTCTCCTATCCTAGTAAGGAGAGCCCCCAGCCCCGGCCCTCCCTCTTTCCCCCACGTCACCCAGCCCCCAGGACTGACTCTGCACCAGAGCCTTGCCTGCACGTCCCTCTCTTTCATCTGTTCTTGAATCTATCAGCAGATGTTTAGGACCACCTCCTTCAAGGGCATGGTGCCCAGCCCCATTGCCCAGAGCCTGGGAAACCGTCGTTGCCAAGTTTAGCTTTCACCTACGGCCACAGACATCCTGATGCGAGCGATGATGTGGTCTTGGGTGCTGAGAGCCACTTTTCTTCTAAGAGCCGAAGTGGGAAATTCATATGCCCCGGGCTTGATGAGAACACAGAGGGCTTGTGTCACAGAAGTCCAGTGAAAATGCTTCCATTTCTCTAGAGCGCTTAAGGCTTTCCTTTCAATCAGGATACCTTAGGTCATTATCCTGCCTTCTGGGGCATCTGAACCAATTCTCCCCTGATATGAGGCTTAAAGGTCTCCAGTTATTCCATAATTCCCAATAGTAGGAATCACCCAATGGCTTCATCCTGAGACCATCTGTGCCAATCAGCAGTGTCTAGCATGCAGCGGAGGTTTAAACATTTGCACCCGCAGTGGCCGAGATACGCGAACAATTGTCCGCAGACAGAGGGATGGATGAGCCAAATGTGGGATCTACATAAAACAGAAACTTATTCAGTCCTAAGAAGGAATGACGTTCAGATGCATGCCGCTGCATGAATGAGCCTTGGAAACATCGTGCCGAGCGAAAGGAGCCACACGCACAAGGCCACGTGGTGTACCATCCGTGGATATGAACTATCTTGAAGAGACAAATCCCTAGAGACAGAAAGCAGAGGCTGGGCATGGTGGTTCATGCCTGTAATCCCAGCACTTTGGGAGGCCGAGGCGGGCAGATCATGAGGTCAGGAGATCGAGACCAGCCTGGCCATTATGGTGAAACCCCATCTCTATTAAAAACACAAAAATTAGCTGGGCGTGGTGGTGGGCACCCGTAGTCCCAGCTACTCGGGAGGCTGAGGCAGGAGAATCGCTTGAACCTGAGAGGCTGTGGTGACCCCAGATCACGCCACTGCACTCCAGCCTGAGAGACAGAGCAAGACTCTACCTCAAAAAAAAAAATAAATAAAAGAAAGTAGAAGGGAGGCTACTGGGGCCTGGGCAGGGGGCAGCGGGGGCTGGTGTTTCATGGGGACAGAGTGTCTGTTCGGGGTCATGGAAAGCTCTGGAAAGGGGCAGTGATGCCTGTTCCACAACATTGTGAGGGCACTAAATGCCACTGAATTGTACGCTAGAAATGGTTACCATAGTGAAGTTTATATTATGTATATTTTACCACAATTTATTAAAAAGTTCACATAGGACCATGCCCCTGAGGCCTCCAGGAGCGGGTTCTTTCTCCCTGTGGCAGTTTTCTCATAATCTCAGGATCAAAGTTCACTCGTAAGCATTCCCCGATAAGCTGAACCTCCAAAAAGGCTACAATTTTAAGCCATCCCAAACATTATCTTAGCCAGTGGGTTCAGAAGAACATTCCCGTTCATGAATAGTGCTACGTCCTGCCCCAGACTAGAGTTCAAAGACTTGCTTCTTGTAAAAAAGATCATTCTCAGTTTCCAAAATCAACATTTCTCCCTTGAGCCTTTTAGCCTTGATTACTTGGCAACACCAATGTTAGTTTAAATGAAAGGCAGTCTGCAGCGTGGCGTAACTCACTGAGCCACTGTGCCCCCGCAGGGTGACCGAGGTGACGGGGTACGAGCCTCAGGACCTGATCGAGAAGACCCTGTACCACCATGTGCATGGCTGCGACGTGTTTCACCTCCGCTACGCACACCACCTCCGTGAGTAGCGCGCCCACCCCAGCCACGGGAGGTAGCTGGTCAGGGAGGAGGCGCTGAGGACAGAGCTGGGGGAACGTGTCCCTTTTGTTGGTGCAATAATCATCTATGATACACACTTGAATCTCAAGCCTTCAGTGTGGTTTCCTCCACCCCATGATCAAGTGTGGCTGCCTGTTGTCGGTTCTCAGGCAGCCACGCGCACTCTTCCAGGGAGACTCTGGCAGGTGTGGGATCGGGAAGCTGCCTGGATTCTAGATTGTGGATGTGGAAGCTGAACTCTGTGATGTCTGGACGCCATTTGCGAATAACAGCAACAATGGCAGAAGAAATGCTAGTTACGGAGCTCTTATTGCTGTCAGGCACTAGTTTAAGTGACTAAACATGTTACCAGCTCAGTGAGGGAGGGTCTCATGGTCATGATCCTCATTTTACCAGTGAGGATGCTGAGGTCCAGATAAGCCACTTGCCCACCTTCACACAGCTGGGAGGTGGCGGAGCGAGGAGCTGAACCCACACGAGAGCCCTGTCTCTGACTGCCATACACCTGCCAGCTAGGGGAAGCCGGGGGAGGCCACTGTCCCACGATGGGAGAGGTCACCTTGGAAAGGGTGAACAAACACCAGTTTGATTTGCCAATGGAGGCGGTTTGGGAACATCTGGATTTAGAGAGGGGTGCTCTAGTCACTGAAGTGTTTAAAGAAATGACACTTTTACTTTTTTTAAATTAAAAAAAATTTTTATTTTTTGAGACAGTCTCTGTCACCCATGCTGGAGTGCAGTGGCGCAATCTTAGCTCACTGCAACCTCTGCCTTCTGGGTTCAAGCCATTCTCCTGCCTCAGCCTCCTAAGTAGCTTGGATTACAGGTACATGCCACCATGCCTGGCTCTTTTTTGTATTTTTAGTAGAGACAGGGTTTCACCATGTTGGCCAGGCTGGTCTTAAACTACTGACCTCAAGTGATCCACGTGCCTCGGCCTCCCAAAGTGCTGGGATTACAGGTGTGAGCCACCGCGCCCGGCCACACACTTTTCTTTAGAATCCAAACCAAGGCAGAGAGTGCTTTGGTTGGAGTGCAATGCCTCATCTTGCTGCTGTCCAGCCCTGCCACGCCCATGGCTGGTTGGGGGTGCTTTATAATGGGGTGCAGATGGTTAAAGGAGCTGGGTCTTCTGCAGTGTGGCCCAGATGGCATGTCCTCTGTTCTTGTTCCGCCTTGTGTTGGCGGAGGGACGTTAGAGGACAGGTCGCTGGTGTTTCGTGGGAGGCGGGTGGCAGGCCCACAAGCCGCTGGACCCACAGCTGTGTGATGTGCTGGGTTTGGTGTGGACTGGGACCTGGGAAACTCAATACTCCCAGGGTGTCGCTGTTGCTCTTCCCTCCCCAAGTCTCTACAGACAGAAACCCATGACAACCAGGACTTATGGCTGGGCAGGCACGGACAGCTTCGTCCCTGCTCCTTGTGGCATGTGGAAACTTAGAGGTGTGAACGACCCTTTTCTTTCTTTTGTTAAAGACCAAATCATGATCTCATAATCATCCCTGTCATCCTGGAGACCAAGCTCGGTAAAGAAGCAACTGCCTAGTGTTTGGATGGGAACTTCTAGGCCAGTGTCACTAATTTGGAAGCTAGAAGCTTTGCTGTGCAAACTGGGTATGCTGCGTCAATTCCAGAATTCCATATCCAGGAGACTTGAACAGGCAGGTGTGACGAGGGGAGTGGAGGGGCTCTGTAGTAGCAGGAACAGTTGAGATGGGAGAGGCATCTGCCTTGAGGGCATGAGCTGTGCTGTGCACCCGAAACAGCCTGGGACTTGGAGAGTGAAGGTGAGGGTTCACACCTCCACGCGCTCCCCCCAGGGGGGGATCTGGAGCCCCCTTCCACGGAGGCAGGAACATGCTGGGGGAGTCTAAAGTGCACCCCTGAATTACAGCAAGGGAAGACCTGCTCTCCGCAGAGGGCTGAAAGGCAGGAATTAGGCCTCTAAGCACAGAGACAGAAAACTGAGGGAATCAGAAGTCTTCTTTTTTGTTTTTTGCCTCGCTCTGTCGCCAGGCTGGATGGAGAACAGTGGCACAATCTCAGCTCACTGCAGCCTCTGCCTCCTGACTTCAAGCGATTCTCCTGCCTCATCCTCCCGAGTAGCTGGGACTACAGGCACCCACCACCACACCCCACCAATTTCTGTAGTTTTAGTAGAGACAGGGTCTGTCCATGTTGACCAGGCTGGCCTTGAACCTCAAGGCCTGACCTCAAGTGATCCACCCACCTTGGCCTCCCAAAGTGGTGGGATTACAGGTGTGAGCCGCGCCTGGACAAAAGTCTTCTTTTTAAATACACACTGCCATTTGTCTCAGCCTGCCTGGCTAACCCAGGGAGCAGGCATGTTTTTCCCCTTGTGCTTCGGAACGGTACTGAAGGCCACAGTGAGGCTGAGTCGGTGGCTCCTGCGTGCCCATCACGGGTGGATGCTTTTCACTTACAGACTCTGACCTGCGGGCATTTCGGGGAGCTAAGTCCCTCTCGTGCCCTTTTCCCAGGTGATCAGGGTGAGACTCGGGCCACTTGCCCAGGGGCGGCAGTGGAGCTGGGGCAGGAGCCAAAGCACCCATTGGCTCTCGCGCCGTCAGCCGTCACCGCCACATCACACCGTGAGGCTTCACCTTGGAGATGCGGCTGTGGCTGTTCCGAAGGAGCCCCGCCCTCCCGAGCCTGCCTCACCAGACCCACAGGTGATTTTATTTGAGGGGTCTCCTGTGGTTTATGTGATCAAGCCGCTTTATCTCACGGGAAGTTTCCAGACATTGCAGTTGTCCCAGGGGACTCTGAAAGGGCAGGCAGGACAGTCTCCCGAGACACAGAAAAGGCAAGCATGTGTAGAAATTAGATGGGGCACAGCTTTCTTTTCTGAATGAGCCAGAATTGGTAATTCAAAGAGAACAGAAAATAGCAAAATTGACAGTGATTGCTGCTGTCCTGTGACTCTGACTTAGCTGTGGCAGAGATACGTCCAGGACAGAGAGCACCCCAGTCAGGCCGGGGGCTGGTGTGGTCTTGGGGTTCACCATGAGTGTGCCTGCCTCAGTTTCTCCTGGCAGCTTTTAGAGGGTGTGGCAGCAAGGGCAGCCTCAGATGATGGGGGTTCTTTGGTTCCAGTGTGGGAGCCACCTACAGGCTGAGCAGCAGCCTCCCCTCAGAGCACTCAACTGGGACGTCACGTGCTTCTCCAAAGCCAGAACTCTCCCAGGAGACAGTCAGCTCCAGAGCAGGGCCTTCAGAGTCAGGGTCTTCACGGTGTGGAGCTTTGTGATGGTGGAGGCCTCACTCTCCTTCCCAGGTGCAGAACCCGGGCCAGAGGGGCCAACCCCAGGCCTCCTGTTCCTGCCTCTCCACCCCCAGGGCTGGGTGGCGCCTGTTTGATTTCCTGAAACTCCAGAAGCTGCCCCTGAGCTTCTGGTTGAAGTGCTCTGGTTGATTTGGACAGTGGGTAGACATGGGTAGAGGAGTGAGGAGTGAACCAGGGAGGAGAAGGAGCCACAGAGGGTATTGTCCACCAGCTACAGCCGTGGGAGGCTGGCGCTTAACCCCGGTGAGACTCCGGAGCCAGTGTCATCAAGCAGAGGGAGAGTGAGCTGAGGTATTGATATCCCCATGCCTGTCAGTCAGCGGCTGGAGAGCCGCTCTCAGGGGGCCTTGATTGCCCGGCTTACCTCCAACGCGGTCAGAGTGGGCCCAGCCACAGAAGGAAGTGGGAAGAGCAGGTCAGGCCGCTGGGCGTGGGGGCCAGAGCAAGGCCGATGTCTTCACAGCCTCTCCTCAGCTTCCTCCCTGCTGGGCCTCCATCTAGGCTGTGTGAAGACATTCTCTGTTCTAACCCTCCACAGGTTTCTTCCTTCCCGGCCCCATCTGTCATCTTTCCCGTGTCCACACGGGCCACACCTCTCTCTGGGGGTCTCTGTTGGCTGACAGGAGTGTCCTCACAGCCAAGCCCCTGCTGTGTGAGGGTGAGGGAATCCCATCCCCCATGCTCTCCAGTTCTGTCTCCACTCCTGGCTTTGTACAAAGGCTGCTGCCTCTCCCCTTGGGGAGACATGCCCCGCTGTTGCTTGGCCCCATCAAGGGACCTCAGGTCTGAACGATGCTTTTGTCTCATGGTGTGGGGACTTGGGGACCGTCTTAGTGTCCCAGGGCTGCCATCACAAAGCACCATAGACAATTGGTTCCTCACAGCCCCGGAGGCATTGGCAGGGTTGGCTTCTCCTGAGGCCTCCCTCTGTCTGTGTTCTCACAGGGTTGTCCCTCTGTGCCAGTCTGTGTCCTAACCTCCTCTCCTTCTAAGGACACCGGTCATGTTGGATTAGGACCCATCCAGATGATCTTGTTACCATAATTACCTCTTTAAAGGCCCTTTCCCCACGTAAAGTCCCGGGCTAAGGGACCGAGGGTTAGGACCTCAACAGAGAAATCTTGGCGGGCACAATTCAGCCCAAAACAGGCCATTCCTTAGTATGCTGTATCTTCGCTCAAGTCATGGGCAGGAGCCCTTCCCATATTTTAGCTGGATAGGCGGGCTTGGGGAGGACAGGAAGGAAGCTGAGCAGGTGGGAGGCCCCGTCTTGAAATGGGACTTGTTAGTCCCGTCACACAGTGTTTTGGTGGCTGACGGCAGGGCTCAGGGCCTGGCTTGAAGGAAGGGCAGTGAGGTCAAACTCTTTTTGTTTTGAGACGGAGTCTTGCTTTGTGGCCAGGCTGGAATGCGGTGGCACAATCTCGCCTCACTACAACCTCCGCCTCCCGGGTTCAAGCGATTCTCCTGCCTCAGCCTCCTGAATAGCTGGAACTACAGGCACCCGCCACCATGCCCAGCTAAATTTTTGTAATTTTAGTAGAGATGGGATTTCACCACGTTGGCCAGGATGGTCTTGATCTCCTGACCTCGTGATCCTCCCGCCTCGGCCTCCCAAAGTATGGTCTCCCTGTTTGAGCCTCCTGCCCTCTCAGGCTCCACCACGGTCCCCACTGTGGCAACTGTGGACCTGGGACTCAAGTCTTTCAACCCGATCAGATAGAGCTGGCCCTGCGGCTGCCCAAGGGTTGCAGGGACACAGGCAGCCTGCCAGCTGCCCTTCATCTGCCACAACCAAATGTAGCTGGAGGTGGCCAGCAGTGACAGCAACCCCCCAGACCCCTCGGGACTCCTCACAGTGGGACACCCAGAACGCATCTGTCATGGGCAATGGGTGAGATCACCGAGCAGGGACAAAGCAGACAGTTGCCAAAGGCCAGGGCCCAAGTGAGGCCACTGTCCCATCTTCTGAGGCCTCGCTTTCCCCATACCAGTGGCCAAAAGCCAGGAATCTTTGGGGTCAGGGCCAAGGTTCTGCGGATGCCTGACTGGAGGTAAGAGGCGGTAGTCGGGGAGGGCCCAGGCAGCCTGATGGTTTGCACACGTTCTTCGGAATGTTACCTTTATCGGGAGCAAGAGTCCACAGGGGCTGAAGAAAGCACAGCCCCTGAAGAGAAAGAATTCCAGCCTCCAGAAACTCCAGCTTGGTGAGGAGGAGCAGGGCCAGCCCCACTGGCTTTGGAGAGCACAGGTTTGCAAAGGTCAGGCGAGGGGCACCTCGGACGGGAGAAGGGGGCATGTGGGCGTCCTATTGGTGTGGTCTGGGTGTCACCAGGTGGGCTCTTGAAGTTACAGCTGTGCCACAGAATTCCCCAGAACCTTCCTTCTTTCTTTCTTTCTTTTCTTTCTTCTTTCTTTCTTTCTTTCTTTTTCTTTCTTTCTTTCTCTTTCTTTCTTTCTTTCTTTCTTCTTTCTTTCTTTCTTTTTCTTTCTTTCTTTCTCTTTCTTTCTTTCTTTCTTTCTTCTTTCTTTCTTCTTTCTTTCTCTTTTCCTTCTCTTTCTCTGTCTCTCTTTCTTTCTTTCTCTTTCTTTTTTAGTTTTCAGAGACAGGGTCTCACTCTGTCACCCAGTCTGGAGTACAGTGCCATGGTCATAGTGACTGGTCATAGCTCACTCTAACCTTGAATTTCTGGCCTGAAGCACTCCTCCTGCCTCAGCCTCCTGTGTAGCTGGGACTACAGGCATGTACCACCGTACCCAACTAATTTTTAAATTTTTTTGTAAAGCTGGGGTCTTGATCTGTTGCCCACGCTGGGCTTGAGCTCCTGAGTTCAAGTGATCCTCCCATCTTGACCTCCCAAAGTGCTGGGATTAGAGGTATGGGCCTCCACACCCTGCCTTAGAACATTCTGTAAAGAAAAGTTAACACAGGATCACATCAACCACTGTGACCCTCCCACTCCACACCTCACCCACCACCTGTGGCTGAAGAAAGGCATCAGGCTTCAGCTTGGCCTCAGGGAAGCCGGGCTCTGCCTCCCCTGCCTCCCTGCCTCCCCTGCCTCCCCTGCCTCCCCTG
>PVKV010003147.1:0-17902 GCA_004027835.1 Alouatta palliata
AACATTCTTTAAAGGTCAGGCAAAACTCATAGATCTTAAAGGTAACAATCTCCAAGAGACATGTGAGTAGTTACAGGGCTTAGATAATGTTTAGTAAACAGAGTCATAAAACTAGCCCAAAACAGGTACCAAGATAAAACACAATGTCTTAGTAAAACCACACAGCCATCACCCAGCCATTGTGTCAGTGTCAGGGAGTTTGAGATAACTTCTACAAAATCATCCATCTTTTAGTTCCTGCTTTCCCTTAGCTCCACTGCCTCCAGGAGGGGGAAACATGTCTGGGCTCAAGCTCACATTATGGTGGAGGCACTGTCAGGGGGTCTGTATGCTGGAGCGTTCCCCATAGACTATTATGTTTTTTCTATGAGTTTTATTTTATTTAGCTTTTATTTTAGCTCTTTGATCTATTTTGGGTTAATTTTCAGGTTTGGTGTGAGGAAGTGATCCAAATGCATTCTTTGATGTGTGGCTATCTAGTTGTCCCAGCACCAGTTATTGAAAAGATTATTTTTCCCCCATTTATTTATAAAGATGTCTTTGCATCTTTATAAAAATTAATTGACCTTAAATGTAAGGTTTTATTTCTGGACTATCAATTGTATTCCTAAACCCATGACATTACCAAGCTATCTTGATTACTGTAGCTTCCTAGTAAGTTTTGAAATTGGGAAGTTTGAGTCCTCTCATTTTGTTCTTCATTTTCAAGATTGTTTTAGCTGTTTTGAATCCTTTTCATTCCATATGAATTTTAGGATTTAGCTTGTCAATTTCTTCAAAGAAAAAAGTCAGTTGTAATTTTGATAGGCATTGCATTAAATCTATAGATCAGTATGGGAAGTATTGCCATATCTTCCATAAACTAAAGAATGTCTTTCCACTTATATAGATCTTAAATTGCTTTTAGCAATGTTTTTTGCTTTTCATTGTATGAATCTTGTAGTTTTTTTATGACATACATTAATGTTTTATTTTTTGTTGGTATGGTGAATAGAATTTTTTTAGATTGTCGTTGCTACTATACAGAAATAAAATTGGTTTTTGAATACTGTCTTTGTGTCTTAAAACATTGCTGGACTTACTAATAAATTCTAGTTGTTGTTAAGTGAATTTCTTAACATTTTCTCTATATAATTACATGTTATCTGTAAATAAAGATGTTTTTGTTTTTTTCCTTCTAATCCAGGTGCCTTTTCTTTTCTTGCCTAATCGCTCTGGTTAGAACTTTCAGTACAATATTAAATAGAAGTTGTGAGAGCAGATACCATTTTATTCCTGAATTTGGAGAAAAAGCATTGAGTCTTTCACAATTAAGTATGATATTATTTGTTGGTTTTTTGTAGACGCCCTTACTCAAGTTTAAGAAGCACCATTCTGTTCCCAATTTCTGATTTTTTTTGGTCATAAATGGATGTTAGATTTTGTCAAATGCTTTTTCTGCTTCTGTTGATATAATATTGTGCTTTTCATCCTTTATCCTGTTAATATAGTATTTATATTAATATTTGTATATAAAATGAACTTTGCTTCCTTAGGTAACATTCAGAAAGTATAATATGATGCTTGATTTGGTTTGTTGGTATTCTGTTGATGA
The DNA here is from genome assembly GCA_004027835.1 of Alouatta palliata. NCBI lineage: Eukaryota > Metazoa > Chordata > Mammalia > Primates > Atelidae > Alouatta > Alouatta palliata. The sequence goes on from PVKV010003147.1 coordinate 1,595, forward strand.
TTTTTTGTCTATATTCATAATACATATTATATTGGTTTATACTTTTCTTCTCTTGTGATATCCTTGTCTGGCTTTGGTACTTGGGCAATACTGGCCTCTTATAATGTCTTGGGAAATATGCCATCCTTTTCTAATATTTTGGAAGTTTCTGAAGGATTGTTACTAATTATTCTTTAAGTATTTAGTAAAATTCACCATTGAAGCCATCTGGACCTAGACTTTTCTTTCTGGTAATATTTTCAATTACTATAATCATTTACCTCATATATATATATTATATATATATATATATATACACACACATATATATATATACATGTATATATATATATATATATATACATATATATATATATATTAAATCTGTAGATCAGTATGGGAAGTATCGCCATATCTTCCATAAACAAAAGGATCTCTTTCCACTTATGTAGATCTTCAGTTGCTTTCAGCAATGTTTTGTGCTTTTCACTGTATAAATCTTGTAGTTTTTGTGACATACAATTAATGTGTTTTATTTATATATATATATATATATTTTTTTTTTTTTCAGATTTTCTGTTTCTTCTTGCATCAGGTTTGGTAGTTTTTGTCTTTCTAGGAATTTGTCCATTTAACGTAAGTCATCTAATTTGTTGTTCATAGTATTCCTTTATAATCCTATTCATTTCTCTGATTTATATTAATATCAGCTTTTTATTCCTAATTTTAGAAATTTGAGTCCTGTTTTTTTCTTGCTCAGTTTAAATCTTTGTCAGTTTTGTTGTTCCTTGCAGAGAGCCAACTTGAGGTTTCATTAATGAGGTTTCTCTAATGTTTTTCTGTTTCCTATTCCATTAATATCCATGCTAATCTTTATTATTTCCTTCTTTCTATTTGCTTTGTGTTTAGTTTCTTCTATTCCCCCCTCCAACCTCCCTAGTTTCATAAGGCAAAAGGTTAGGCTATTGATTTCAAATCCTCTTTTTTCCTAATATAGATTTTTGCAGCTACATACCTCATTAGTTCTGTCCCACAAATTTTGGTATATTGTATTTTAGTTTTTATCTCAAAGTAATTTTCCTTATGACTTATTATTTGACTCTTTGGCTATTTAGGAGTATGTTGTTTAATTTCCCACATATTTTTGAATTTCCCACATTTCCTCATGTTTTTTTACTTCTAACTTAATTTTACTATAGTCAGAGAACATACTTGGTATGATTTCCTCTTCCTTTGAAAATCACTGTCTTTTTTATGGCCTAGTTTATTGTCCATCCTGGAAAATATTCCATTTTCCCTCATTTTTAAACCTTCCATTCATCACTGAATTTCTTGAAAATTCACATTTGCTGCTTCTCTTAAGCTCCTACCCAAGCTCATTCTCAGCAATTTGTCAACCATTCATTCAGCTTTAGTAAATGCTTACTCAGCATTAAGAGAGTCCCTATTTCTATGGCAATTTCAAGCTAATGTTAGACTCTCAAAGATCACCAGTACCAGTATGAACTATTTTTGTGTGATTAGAAAGAGATACCCCTGCAAATAGACACATTACAAAAAGGTATCCCTAATCCAAAAACACAATTAAGAAAATAATTCCATTTATAATAGCATCAAAAAGACAAAAATACTTATAAGTAAATCAATCCAAGGAGGAGCAAGACATATACTGAAAAATACAAAATATCACTGAAAGAAATTAAAGAAGATCTAAGTAAATGAAAAGACATCCCATATACATGGACAAGAAAACTTAGTATTGTTAAAATGGCAATTCATAAATCAATATACAGATTCAATACATTCCCTTTCAAAATTCCACTGCTTTATTTACAGATATGAAAAAGCCCATCCTCAAATTCATGTAGAACTACAAGGAGCCCAAAAGAGCCAAAACAATATTTAAAAAGAAAAACAGAGGTCAAGGACTCATACTTCCCAATTTCAAAACTTTCTTCAAAGCTACAGTAAACAAAAACTGTTATACTGGTGTAAGAATAGACGTACAGATCAATGAAATAGAATTTAGGGGTCAGAAGTAAACACACATTTTGAGAAAACAAACTGATTTTCAACAATGATGCCAAGGCCATTTAATGGAGAGAAATAATGGTTTCAACAAATGGTGCAGTAACAACTGCATACTCACGTATGAAAGAATGAAATTAGACCCTTACCTCACACCATAGACAAAAATGAACTCCGAATGTATTAAAAACGTAAGTGTAAGAGCTAAAACTATTAATTTTTTAGGAGAAAAGCAGGTAAGTTCTTCATGATCCTGGAATTGGCAATGGACTCAGAGATCACACCAAAGGCATAAGCAACAAATGAAAAATGCCTCATTACTAATAAGAGGAATGCAAATAACTGCCAATAAATACCATTTTCTTCTATCAGGATGGTGAAGGTCAAAAAGTTTAAAGCCATTTTGGTAACAGTGGGTGAAAACTACCACTTTCATATATTACTAGTAGGGGAGTGAAGAATGGTCCTATCATTGTGCAGAATCATCAAAGAGGGCCATTTTGCAGGATCTGTCAACATTTTTTAAAGCACACACCTTTTGACTCAGTGTCTTCAGTTCTTGTTATTTATCCTATTGATGTATGAAATGATGCAATTTTCTATTTGCAATAGCAAAATGTTGAAAACATCCTAAGTGGTGACTAATAAATGATTAAATAAAATATACATGTCCATATAATGGAATATCATTCAGCCATTAAAAATAATTAGACAGTTCCTGGTATAACTGATTATGAAAAAATCTTGAAAAAAGTATTTTTAAGGGGGAAAGCAAGATACAGAACACCACATATGGTTTGCTTCAATTTTTGAAAACAATGTAAAGCATATGTAGTTATCCACATACAAATAAAAGATTTCTGTTAGTATATATAAGAACTGTTAGAATATATATATATATAGCATATGTTAGAATATATATATGGTATATGTTAAAATACATACATATATATGGTGGTTGTCTTCTGAGAAAAGAAGTAGGTGGCTTAGGGTGTGATGAGAGGGAACTGTAATTTTCACTGTGTGTATAATATGCACGTATCACCTATGCAAAAATCATTTTTTAAGTTGAAAAGAACTTTTTTTTTTCATAAACTCATTCTATATTCTAGGAGCTTGCTAGACTGTCCACTGTAAACTTGACTGTCATTCAACTCCTATGAAAGGCATTTGAGATAGACAGCATTTCTTAATCATCAGTAAGAAAAATGTGATCTTTCTTAAGTCATCTAAGAGTTACAGGCATATCAAGTTAGGTCACCTGAAGTCAGTGTAACTGAGGTATGTCTCATCATTAAGAACATGGGCTATGAGTCTAACTTGATATCCTGCCACTTACTAGCAGCATAATGGGAAAGTAACTGACTTAGCCTCTCTCTCCCTCAGGTTCCTTACTGGTAAAATAGAGATAATATAGAGACGTTTGGAAGATTTCATAACATTGTGTAAGCAATGTGTCTACAAAAGTGCCTTTCAAAATTATTATTTCCTTCTTTCTATTTGCTTTGTGTTTAGTTTCTTCTATTGGTAAATGTGAGCTATAGTGCTTACTATAAAATACCTTATCAAGTTATACCATTAAGGTTATATTCTGAATTTTTCTTTCTTTTTTTTTTTGAGATGGAGTTTCACTTTTGTTGCCCAGTGCTGGAGTGCAGTGGTGCGATCTCAGTTCACTGCAACCTCTGCCTCCCAGGTACAAGCAATTCTCCTGTCTCAGCCTCCCAGAGAGCCCAGATTACAGGCATGTGCTACCACGACTGGCTATTTTTTTTTTTTTTTTTGCATTTTAGTAGAGTTCAATGCAAGAAATAATTGTGTGAGGAACTGATACTGAATACATTATTCATTATGTTGTTATTTAGTGTATTTTAAAATATTTTTGACAGATATTTAGAATTTTATATCAGAAAAAAATCCTTGTGAAGACAGTACAGGCTTTCATTAACCAGATAATACATGACCATCTTTTTTTTTTTTTTTTTTTCAGAAAAGTAGAACTACCTTGCCGTTTCCTTTGCTTAGTAATTTCTGGTCTAATTGCAATTATTATTTTTACTAGATGTTTAAATTAAAAGGACAATACATAACTTCATACCTGCATATGGGAAAACAAAACTAAGAGTCTAATAATACAGAAGGTTATATAATAGTAAATTTCTCATATCCTTCCCAAATCAACGTCTACAGCTTTGTGTATATCCTTCTGGAAATTTTCTATGCATATATTCACATAGGGGTTAGTATGTGTATATATGCATATGTCTATCCTTTAAAAAAAAAACAACACACAAATGGGAGCATATTGTGTTCACAGTTTTGTTGTTGTTGTTGTTTTCTTGTTTGAAATAGGGTATTACTCTGTTGCCCAGAGTGGTATGCAGTGGTACAATCAAGGTTGGGATCAATCCATCCTCCTGCCTCAGCCTCCTGAGTAGCTGGAACTACTGGTACATGATACCACACCAGCTAATTATTGTAGTTTTTGTAGAGACAGTTTTGCCAGGTTGCCCAGAGTGGTCTTGAATTCCTAGGCTCAAAGGATCTGCATGCCACTGCCTCCCAAAGAGCTATAATTACAGGCGTGAGCCAAGGCGCCTGTCCCATGTCCATGGTTTTGTACAAATATTTTTGCTTCACTTTGTCTTATACACCTTTCCATATCAATTTCTATTAGATCTCTCTTTTTGCAGTTTCAGAGTTCTATTTATTGTTATCTGTTGAAAAAGCCTGTTGTTGTTAGTTGCTAGAATATTTAATTATATCACATTTACTTCCAGAAATTGTAGGAGCTAAAAACTCACTGGAAAGCACATTGTTAATTAGTTGGAACCTTGTACACTACTGTATGTAGGTTACTTAGTTAAACCACTTCCCAAAATGTTTTAAGAAATTCTGCCCCCTGGCACTACTCCTTAAAGGAAACTGTTTTCTTTTAATTGTAGAAATTGTGCCAATTTTAAACAAGAAATTAAAAATTTCTTGTTTAAAGCAAATTGATGACATTTTAAAAAGAAAAATTTCAAGTAAGACAATTATTGCTAAAAATCTGAAGAAAAATGACATGAAAACTAGGAAAATGGCTCTGATTTTATTTTTATACCAAAAGAATGATATAATCAGTAACCTAAAAATAATTAAAACCAGATTAACAAAAAAATTGGTTTATAATGTTTATATTTTGTTAATAGTTAGTTGAATTAAATTATTCCTATTTTAAGGAGACTATTCTTTGATTATTTACATTGGCTAATGACTGAAGTTCTGGTTAATGTTCAGTCTTCTCAATTTTTTTGTTCCTTCCCTAGCTCCCATCTCTGTCAGTCATACTATATACCAAACTCTCTGAATTCAAGCTCACTTCTTTATCTTTTTCTGAAGATGACATCAAATGGTTTTTCTACTAACATACATTCCCTGGCATACTTCCCGGCTCACTAAAAGTATTATGAGTAGCCACAACATTGTGTTCATTACTTTTTGAAAATACTTTTCAACACATATAAAATTATTGAATTTTAGGAAATAAGCAGAACTATAACATCCTGAGAAAACACAGAGACATCAAATATATGAGCACCACAATGCATCTGCAAATCTTTAAGCAAAATAGTAAAAGTGAGATCTGTGTTCTCATTATAAGGCTAGCTATATTAATAAACTCAGAAAATAACAACTGGATCTTAAAAGAACAAAACGAAAAAGTAATTTTGTCCTGTAACATGTAATATCTTCCTGTCAACCATTTTATAAGATAGAAATGTTAGGGTTGGCTCACACCTGTAATCTAAGCAGTTTGGGAGTCCGAGGCCAGAGGAATGCTTGAGGCCAGAAGTTCAAGACCAATCTGGGCAACATAGCAAAACCCTATCCCTAAAAAAAAATTGAAATTACTGGACATGGTCGTACAATCCTGTTAGTCCTAGCTATTTGGGAGGCTGAGGCAGGAGGATCCCTTAGCCTAGGAGTTGGAGGCTGCAGTGAGCTATAGTCACACTACTGCACTCCAGCCTGGGTGATAGGACAAGACTCTGTCTCAAAAAAAAAAAAAAAAAAAAAAAAAAAAAAAAAAAAAAAAAAAAAAAAAAAAAAAAAAAAAAGCACTCAAATTTCCGATATGATAAGCAAAACCACTGATGGGATCAATAAAGCAGACTGACACTCTGATATTAAACTAAGCAAAGAGATTGTAAGTTTAGAAACTAGGGGATCAATCTACTATACAATCACTACATCTTCATCTGCCAGTAAACTTAAAGCTTAACTTTATAGATAGCCAAATTTGTTTTCCTTAAAATGGACCATTTCTTTATTTAAAGCATTTGTGTATTTTTGTCCACTAAAATGGTTATGCTAGCATTCAGATTCTTTATCATATATGAGACTTCCATCTGTGTCCCAAATTACCACAAAGAGGAAGAATGTGGGTTATTGTTTGAATACAACCATGATCACAGCATTGAAGAGTATATGACAGAGATTTAATATGACCTTTCAATAGAGTGGGACAGAGTCTAATATTAATTTTCTAAAAAGTTCCCCTCTAGGAAATATCAACCTTGGATATAATAATTACAACATGCTACTAAAAACCAAGTAATATTTTCTCAATTTTGAAAATTGTCCAAAAAGTGTTAACTCCCTCACTTGTCAGAAAAACAGTGCATGGCAGTCAAGCCAAGCAAGGACTCAGCAATACCATGGTTAAGAATTATAATTGAAACTTAGGTCACAATAAATCACATCAACTTACCATATAATTATTCCAGTTCTATTTTTAATCCTATTAAAGACCGTAATTACAATGATATAATTACAGCCCCCAAATACTCCATACCTGGAATGTGGCAGTTTCTGGAGCTTTTGGATCAGTTTCACTCAGCCCATTGGACAAGTGCCAACTGGTATTACCAACGGCATCTAAAGTTGTGAAAACTCAACAAAGCTTTAAAAAACCTTTAGAAACAATAGCTCATCGGGATCTCTAAAGAGTAATGTTACATCATGAAGACAAACATTCTCATTTTCTTTCTACTGCAGGTTTCTTTTTCTGCCTGCACTTTCTTTGAGGTTTCAGTAGAGTGTGTGTCTACAGAAGGTGCTGTATGCATAGCTATGAGGAGGTCTTACCCTCTGTCTTTTTATCTTTCCGGGCCCTTCCTCTCTACCCTTGTTCTTCCTCTTCTCCTCTCTTAATTCTATTATGGGTCTCCACATGTTGCTGCATCTTCTAATGTTAATTTAATAGAATTTTGATACTTATTCTGAATCTGAAAAACTGATAAGTGAAAACACTTGTTTTATAGTATATTAAGTGCTTTATTCAAATATATTAATTTCACATATTTTAAAGTTATATAACTTTTAGCTAAATTTTTGGAGAGGTTTTAGGTTAGAATTGTTTGAAATAATTTCCCTGTCTTTGCTTTTATTAACGATAATAAGGCCAGGTGCAGTGACTCACACCTGCAATCCCAGCCCTTTGGGAGGCCAAGGCAGGTGGATCATGAGACCATCCTGGCCAACATGGTGAAACCCAGTCTCTACTGAAAAATACAAAAATTAGCTGGGCATGGTGGCACATGTCTGTAGTCCCAGCTACTTGGGAGGTTCAGGCAGGTGAATTGCTTGAACCCAGGAAGCAGAGGTTGCAGTGGGCCAAGATCGCACCATTGCACTCCAGCATAGGTGACAAAGCGAGACTATGTCTCAAAAAAAAAAAGATAATAGAGAAAAAAGGAAATGAATGGGCAAAATAATTTGGGAAGAACGTAAGTCTGTTACTAGCAAGTTTCCAGCTTTAACCTGTAACCAGTGGTTAGGCAGTTTTTTTTGTTGTTGTTCTGTCAGAGGAATGTTTGAACCTGGGGCTGTGTCAACACAAGACAAAATGAAGTACGACAAAAAATGAGAGCCTACCTTCAAGTACATCCATCTCAGAAAAAGTGCTGGGCAGCAATGCCAAATTTTTATCAACTGTCCAATTGCTTCAGCCATGATGCATGAACAGCAAACTCCTAAGTGTTGCCCGTAATGTTTGAAAGTAGAACTTACTCCTCTTCCCAAAGTAGATGGGAGTTCCCTAACTCCCCACTTCCCTATACCAAACACAGTCTTGGAAAGATGCTAATCACCCAAAGTGAATCAGCCCAAAGGCAGTCAGCATATAGAAAGAGAAACTCAAACCTAGATGGTCAATCTTTAAATGATCCAGCACTGACTAGACAGGTTTAATTTTCAAACAGAATCATGCAGTGGTCATTTTCTCCTGTTGCAGGTCTGCTCTTAATTCTCAAATCTTCCCAGAGAGCAGCAGACACAGAAATACAACCAGATTCAAAACTCAAATCTGTGCTGCCCTAACAGGCTTGAAGGTGAGTTGGATCATATCTAGTTGCCTCTCAAGAGAGAAGCAGGGCATGCCGGGCTACCTCAGTCCCACCTCCTATCCAGAGACTCACATGGGAGCTAAGCTGGCTACAGAACCACCAATAGCAGTAGAATTTATCCAATACATTGAATAAGGACTGATTGGGAGCCGCATCTTACCTACCCTACCGGTTTTCTAGGAGTTAGGAAGGAACTGGTGGGGATAAGATTCCTAAAATATACAGAGACATCAACAACATTGTTAGGCCCTCAGATTGAGCTGGTTCTGCTAACACACTGCATGATATGTAAGCAGATACATTGATGTTTTCTCATTAAAGCCTATACATGATGTAGTAAAATGAAATATCCCAGCTTAGACTTTACCCCCACTTTAATCCTTCTCCAACATTGTAGCCGAGGTAATCTTAAATTCACCATCTTAGTATTGCTTTTTCTCTGCTTTAAAAACACTCCTTGTTCACAGCAGAAGCTTCCTGTTGATAATGAAAATCAGCTGTGGAACTTTTTTAAAAAATTCAAATTCTCCAACTGTTCCCAGAGATTCTGATTCCATGGTTGTAGGGTGGGGAACTCAGGAACCTGAATTTTTAAATTATAGGCCATGTTTGAGACCTCCTGCTTTATAGTTCTTCCAAATGCTTTTTGCATATTTAGTTCATGTGAGTCACACACTGACTGCTGAAAAAGGTCCGTAAGACTAGAGCTGGTAATCACTGAGAAGTGATGTATGTGTTTCACACATGTGTGCAAAGAACAGGCACTGTTTAAAACTGCCAGTGTTTTATGCTCCAGATGCCTCGGCCCTTCTCAGCAGCTAAGGATATAACGTGCATGGGATGTACAGCTGCAAGATGGAGCCTCCATCAGTCAGGATACCTGAGTAACTACATGGATCAGAGCCCCTGCTCCCAATATGACCCAGAATCGGATATGTAAGATGAACAAGAAATACATCAAGAAATAAACACCTATTTCAGTAAGTCACTTAGGTTTAGGGGTTCATTTAGCATCATAGCATAAGCTTAGTCTATCTTGACTAATAGGAGGTTTTGCAAATGATTAAGTTACTTTTTTAATGATATATTAATATACCAGCGACCAGTAGATTTGTTAAGGATTTTGCTTTTCAATGTCTCTTGCCATGACTCTATTCTGAAAAGTATTCTGAGATTGCAAAACTATTCATTTACCTTTTGTATATGCAAATAAGGATTTTCTTAATATAATACAACCAGAGGAAAAAACAATGAAAGCAAAATGGGGAGAATGCAGAGTTGCTAAAGCTAAAAAGAATCTCATGATCATTTATACTCCCAATTTAAAAATTTAGTTTCCTATCAGCCTTATTCTCTTAATAAATATCTTTATAAGCAGAAAATGTAAATTTGAACTTGTAAAACACATGTAGGCTCGTAAATGTCATTTTTATGTTTACATATATGTCTCCCATAAAAGTACGTAGAAAATGGTTGAAAATAATTACTTTTAGAGCTACAAAGAATGCATCTCAATTGTCTTTCACACGATACCCTTAACATACTAATAGCAACCTTAACCATAGGATGTGAGCGGAGCCTTGGTGTTTATCTAGAGAAGCCTTTCATTTTTATAGACTGGGTAACCAAGGCCTAGAGAGGTCAAGTGTATCTCTCAAGGTCACATGCTGGGAAAAGAACAGAGCCAGAACTCAGGGTTTGCCCACGGGAAATGCTGCCACATGAAGTTTCCCTCCATCTTTTACTCAAGCAATTAATTTACTCTCTCAATTCACCCAAACATTTGGTTAAAGTGGCATGATGTCCCACAAAGGGTTTTCCAGCTGTGAAAGCTAGGTCAAACTATTTACTTATTTACTTATGCAGCTTTCTTAGTTTATTATTATTATTTTGAGACAGAGTTTCGCTCTATCGCCCAGGCTGGAGTGCAGTGGCATGATCTTGGCCCACTGCGATCTCCACCTCCTGGGTTCAAGTGATTCTCCTGCCTCAGCCTCTAGAGTAGCTGTGCCTACAGGCGCCTGCCACCATGCCTGGCTAATTTTTGTATTTTTAGTAGAGGTGGGGTTTCACCACATAGGCCAGGCTAGTCTCAAATTCCTGACCTTGTAATCCGCCCACCTCGGCCTCCCAAAGTGCTGGGATTACAGGTGTGAGCCACCGAGCCCAGCAGAAATGAAGGTTTCTAATTTGTAAAATAACAGCAAATAGTGCTTCACCTGGAGTTCTTCTATGGTTAGAAAGGACATGACATATGTACAGTGTTAGGTGCATTGTTCTATGGCCTTAAATAAAAAAATTTGGATTTATTCCCTTCAGATTTCAGCCTGTTCTTCTAGACCAGGGAACAGCAAACTAGGGCCTATGAGCCAACTCTCGCCTGCCACCTGTTTTTATAAATTGTTTTATTTGAACACAGCCATGCCCATTCATTTGTGTATTGTCTATGGCTGGTTTGGGACTATACCAGCAGAGGTGACTAGTGTGACAGAGACTTTATGGCCCAAAAAGCCTAAAATATTTGCTCCCTGGCCCTTTTCAGAAAAATTCTGTTAGACTATATTCTAAACTGCTGAGATCATTTTGATTCTTTCACCCACAGTGTCATTCAGGATCCCTAATTACTGAGTCAACCACAAATTTGCCTCTGTTAAGTTTGTTCAGAAAAATATTTAATGAGACATGGACAAGGAAAGTCCCAAGACACAGGTCAAGGGACTACCTTCAAGGCTGACAATGACTATCACTCATTGAACACATTAATCTAAAGAAGTATGAATCCACTAAATGCTACCCAGAACTCATTTATCAACAATGCCACATATTAGTTAAATATCTTTATAATATACAAAAGATGAGGTACAGACTCCAAATGATCGCTGTTTTCCCCTCTGAAATGGTTTCAAGTCTATGATGTTTCTATATCCTTCAACTTCATTTCAACCCCATTTTTGAAATTTGGATTATCCACTTAACTACAGTTTTCTGGCAGATATCTCATTATCCAGAATGAGATACAGAATGGCTAGCTGTCACCAAACCTGATTCTTCTGTTTTTCTGGGCATACAGTGACACTATATTTTCCGGATTCCTTTTTGAGCAGCGGTGCTCAGGTGATCATTTTTTAGCTAATGGAAGGACTGCAAAAGTAATGTGTGCTATTTCCAGGCCTGGCCAAAAAGAGCTCCCATTGTGATCTCCATGTTCTTTTCTTTTCACATACTTGTAGCAGATAAACATGGTGACTTGAGAAGCATTTATTAAATATGACAGAGCCTTGAGATAGAAGGTACCTGGGTCCTTGAATCCACCCTTAGAGGAAAGCCACCATGACCCAGGAGCTCCAAATGTAGGGTCAAACAAGAATAAACTTCTCTTGTATTTAAGCCATCTTATATATTTTGATGTTTGTTACAGGAGGGAGTATAATTGTCAAAAACATACTATGATTCTGGTAAGATTATTACCAAACGTTTTGTGACCATATAGGAAAATATTCTGGTTTTCAGGACCAAGAGGTTTCAATTCATGTAAAGTAGATGTAGGTGTTCTTTCACTGTGTCACTGTGCCTATAAATTTCTATTTTACAGTATTTCTTTTGTACGTTCTTGTAGTTCATTCTTCTTAATTGAGAAAAATAAAGCAAAACTGAGGCTGAGTGTGACTGTACACACATGGAGTCACAGCTACTTGGAATTCCTCTTGAGCTCAGGAATTCAAGCCTAGCCAGGGCAATATGGCAAGACCCATCTCTAAAAAAGAAAAAATTAGCTAAATAGGCATTAAACTTACTCTGTCTTTTAATAAACTGTTAAACAACACAAGCCCACCCATCCCTCTTGCCTTTATTGTAGGACTTTCCTTTTCTCTAGTTTTTTTTAGTGTTTCTATAACCTCACTCTGTGTTTTGTCCCTGGTAACGTGTTCCTCTTTTGTTTCTTCTAAGTTCAGAAAACAACTTGTCAGATCACATTGGTTTCTCCCCATTTTGCTTTCTTATTAAGACTATTCATGGCCTTCTTTGCCACAGTTTGATTTTTTGGGTATGTGACCAACACTCACATTAAGAAACCCTATTCTGGTAGATGTGGAGAAAGATTCATCACTCCCATAATCACATCATACCTCTGGCAACTTTTGTAGTCTGTAAAAAGCCTTATTTCATCCTGTATCTAGATACAATATTCAATACTTTTTAACACTTGTGTTTTAGTATGCTGTGATGGAGATAACATGCTTCTATTGATCCTGATGCCTCTCCATCTTATTTACAGAGAAGATGCAGGGCAGGCTGTTGACACTTCCTGACACATCTTTCTGGGCTTGCTCTTTCAGCTCCACGTTTTCACTGACTAGCTTCAAAAGCTATGAGGTCCCATTCAAGACACCCTACTCTCTAAAGTCCTCTTTATGCCAGTTTGACTTAGCTTCAATTGGCACAGAAAAATTTGGGACTGAAAGATGTGACTGTAAGCTCATATGGCAAACAGGAGAAGATAGCTGTGCGCAAAATAGTTTATGGCTAACAGAATGATGTTTCTTTGGCTAGAAAATTTGTATGTTGTGAATGCCATTAGCATGATGGCATGTACTTGACAACTTGTAGAGTTATACTACCATCTATGTAGATGCTTTTTAAAAATTTTAGTAAAAAATATACGTTTTACCTCAGTGAATTTCTACAACATGCAAATTAGCTTGTCATAAATAAATGAAGTAAATTTACTTTATAATATGCGTATTTTCTAGTTTGATTTTGGAACTAGTAAAAAGCATGCTATGTATTCTTTCAAGTACTGTAATCAAACTTAGGATGTATTTGTCAAAAACAAAGTTGTAACTATTTCTGCAATAATTTGAACATTGAATCACTGGCAAAACTTGAATTTCAAAATTTTTAATTTGTCTTTCTCAGATGTAATTTAAATATAATCAGTTTAAGATGTTTCTAAAAAATGATTTGCAAAGAAACAAATGTTATTATTATGCTATCAGTTACTTTCCAAAGTAAAGATTATGTGTTATTCACACTTTAAATATATATACTTATTTATATTATTATTAAATAGAAGATTCCTCTGCCATTCTCATTACTTTCTCCTCAAAAGAAGAGACCATATGTTTTAGATAAAAGAAAAAGAGCTCTATACAGAGGCCTGCTTATCCTTAAGGTCTCAATGAAGATAATCTGCATTAGTAAGGGAAAATCGTAAGTATCATGAAAATATAAAACATAGTTCATTATATATGTGTATATATACATGTGCATTATGTATGTGTGTATATATATCTATAAACAAATATGAAAATATATGTATTGGCATAGATGCACAAATACATATATACAAATATACAAATGTATATATTTGTATATATGCAAATATATATATTTTTTGCATTAGTTGTACAATATAGTAAGTCTTTAATAAATATAAACTATTTTCATTCCCCACAAATTTGATATTGAGTGTTTATAAGATAAAATATGTGAAAGTATACTTTGTTTATACTATTAACACCTGAGGGTGTTAACAGTGTAAACATAGAAAGAAAAAGAAACAAAAAGAAATATTTCCTTGTTAAATATCATTGCCTTTTCCTTGATATACCAGAGATAAACCAAAGTAAGATATTCACCATCTTGGAATTCTTGGCAGTGGCAGATGGCAGGGAGGTTATAAGATTTTTACTTGCTCCCAACGGACACTGTGACTACCTTGATTATACTTATCTTAACATACTAATTTTTTGTTTATGTGTCTGTCTCTGAGAATGGAAACCATTAATATAGCTGTCTACATTAACACGACCTTACACTCACTCTACTGTCTCCTAGTTTATTCTACGAGCTTCTGGAATTCTTCAATATCAATTGAAGAATTGCATATCTAGTATAATCTATTTTTATATATATACATATATATATATATATATATATATATATATATATACCTAGAATATACTCTTAGGGATACCTGATTTTGATTTGATAGGAGCTAATTTACAACTCTATAAATTATAAAAGCTGATAGCAAGGCAAAACAATTTTTGTCTATAAACAAATACATTCTTGTGTATGCAAATTCTTCCCAATAGACTGAATTGACTCTTTTCCCCAACATTGGAAGAATGTGCTTTCGTCTGTACTTTCATTTCAATCATCTTGATCTATAAATGTGTCTGGTTTTTGAGTTCTCCTTCAAACTATCTGTAACATCTTACTGGTTCCTTCATTAAGGAATTTTATAAAATATTTAACACATGTTAATCTTTATGTCTTAATCTTGTGTTTTTTGGAGAAAAGATTTCTTAAATGGTACTCATTTTATTTCACTGTAGAACCCATTTTGGATATATTTACACACACACACACACACACACACACACACACACATTAAAGCTCTTTCTTTTGACATAATATAATTTTAAAATAGCAAAAGGGAATAAAATTGTTGCTCTGTTTAATTGTTTTGGATAATAAGACATTGCATCATGGTCCTACAGTAGGAGAAGAATTTTAGGTATCTTGAAATGTTATTATATTTTATAATCACGAACAATCTTTATCAGTAGCAACAAGTTTGGGAGAAACAACAAATTATTTTAATTACAATTCCCTAGCCAAGGATAATAATATTGTACTGTAGCAAAATAAACAAGCTGAGGAGCAGAGGGGTATGTGGAACATGTTTGCGGTATGCCAAAGGAATGATTACGATTTGACTACCAGGTTTTGTTTGTACTCACTGAGGGCTAATGAGCAATGGAGAGAATTTTATGCAGGAGCTGCTCTTGTGGAGCGAATGGAGAGAGACTAGGTGACTAGAAGAATAAGGAAGAAGGAAAGCAAACAAATATCTACAAAACTGAAAATCATACCCATCTAAGAATGTGGCTTCCTATAAATAGGGAGCCTGTCACCATGGGCATACCTAAATGACAGGAATGTAAGGAGCAGTGTCTGAGTGTCATTGACTCTCCTTCATAGTTGAAACCAAAATTCCCTTCACTAGCCTATTCTACTCATTTATTCTTCCTAAAATGTATTCATCTAAAGAAAAACATAGATCCTTTGCATTATCCCAGGAAGCCCAAACAAATAGATGAAAACATAGTAGCACATAGGAGAAACTACTTGTATTTGAAATAGAAAGGTTCTGGAAGCAAAGTTTTGCTGTCCCAAATACAAGGCATCTGCTTTTTTTTTTTTTTAAATAGTCTCACTCTGTTGCCAGGCTGGAGTGCAGTGGCACAATCTCGGCTTAATGCAGCCTCCACCTCCTGAGTTCAGGTGATTCTCTTGCCTCAGCCTCCCTGAGAGCTGGGATTATAGGTATGTACCACCACACCCAGCTAATTTTTGTATTTTTAGTAGAGACAGGGTTTCACCATGTTGGTAAGGCTGGTCTCAAACTCCTGACCTCAGGTGATCCACCCGCCTCAGCCTCCCAAAGTGCTGGGATTACAGGCGTGAGCTACCGCGCCCAGCCACATGACATCTACTAAACCAGTCAGGAATCAGTAGATCATCAGTAAACAGGATAGTGTCTACTCTGGGGATGTTGGCCGAGTTCATTTTTAGGCTTTGAAAACTATTCTTGGATTTCTATAGGAAGAAACCACAAAATGTAAGACATACTGGCACAAATACTGCCACGTAGTAAGTTGCAAAAGGGTTTGGCTGTTAATAGCTTGCAGAATTCCTGTTTGCCTTCCTTTTCCAGAAATAATGAAAACAATGATATGCTTTACAGTGAGTAAGTACATTAAGGGATTCATATGATGTTAAAAGGAATGCCTTTCTATATGACAAACATACCAGCTTAAAGAGTTTCCTATTGATCACAAAACATCAAAAGGCCTTAGTCTGCACTTATAAGAATAAGATCAGTGGCCGGGCGCGGTGGCTG